>JAOXJP010163690.1:0-12830 GCA_025762735.1 Platanus orientalis
TTGTACATGACTTAAATGCTTTATATAGTTATTTTAGTCCAGAGTGTGTAATCATGCTCAACATAGATTGAAATTTTTGTAATAGCTCACATCGAAAATTTCATAATATTTTGAAGCATTCTAGTGAAATTTCTATTAATCCTCATGATGAAGAATCCATCAAAATCGAAATTTTGAACCTTGGATAGGTTTAGAGTTCAAACCTACATTTCAACATTATTATTTTTTAATTCATGGGCCGGCCTGAGGCCCGATCAATTAATGAGGGTCGGGTCCAAACCCCAACCTGAACCCACCCCTATGGCCCCAAACCCTGGCCCCGAACCTGATATATAATTATAGGGCTGGGCTTGGGTCTACCATGGCCCAGCCCATGCCCACCCCTAGATAGAGTTGTGTGTGTGTGTGTATATAAGGGTCTTCAATGGCATTGAAAGCTGTGATCACTTTTGATGTCCACACTGTAGAGTTCCCCTCTAAATGTGTGTGTGCTTGTGTTTACTGGGAAAAAAAATAGTACACAAAAAAATTTTTGTAGGCAATTTCTGTGACCAGAAAACATGTCTGTGATGACCATGCTGTGTGTATAGGATTAAAAGTGTCAACAAAATGCTCGGTTAAAAAATTAGGTACTCAAGAAAAGCACCAAATTCAAACACATACCACTTGTCACTCTGTGTCATGGTCACAGAGGGTCACAAAACATTATTATTCGTAGGAGATTTCACCTTTTTGGGAATGTGTCACATATGGATGCCGCACTAGCTACATTAAAGGATCATGATTCCCGAGTCAATAAAATTTATCCCTTCCATAGAACCTATACTTTCTACAACCACCAATCGATCCTCTCTTGATCCCTATCGTCAACACATACCACAAAAAGGGAAAAGCAGCCACCTAAATCTGATTTTTTTGGGTATGTTTCGCACAGCAGCGCAAGCATGATATGTAGAACTTTAAAGTTAGGAGAGAGCATACCTAATATTAAAATGATAAATTTTATTTTTTATTGTTCTCCACGAAAAAGAAAAAGACCATAATAGCATCAAACCAGACTTCCATAGGCATGCAGCCAAAGATACTGGCTGAGATCTCAAACTGAGGGAGCCACGTTCTTGTTGAGGAAGGAGGCGAAGCGGGTCATCAAGGTCACAGCCTTCTCACAGGTTGGATTGAAGAGATGGAACACATGTCCCTCCCCTTCCGCCTCCATAATCTCCAACTCTCCTCCCCATCCACTTTTGCCCAATTTTTCACAATAAACCCTTCCCCAATCTCTCAAAATGTCTTTATCCGCAAGGCAAACCAGCACACGGGTGCACCCCAGCTTTGACAGGTCCGGAATTGCAGCTGGGTTGATCAGTGAATCGTCGAGCCCACTTGTCGATGGACACACCACAAGCCAAAGCTTGCTCACTAATGCTTTCCTTTCCACATCGCTTCCCCCTGAACCACCTGCTTCTTCCCCCCAGAAGTGAGGATGGAAAAGAGCAATCCCGAGAAGCTTCATACCATCCAATCCAATATCCCCGGCCTTCATTGCCATGTTGTGTGCGATATTGGCACCCGTGCTGTCACCGGCCAAGAAAACTCATCCCAGGTCAGCATGCTCCTTCAACCACGCTTCCGAACCCTCCCCCTCAGAATGGGAAGCCATCCATTGGAGCACGGCCCAGGAGTCGTCGTAGGCGATGGGGAGACGATGCTCGGAGGCCAACCTGTAGTCAACAGACACGGTAACAACGTTAGCCTCGGCGGCTAGAGACGTAAGATACGGGTGATATGTAGAGGAGAAGGGGCTCTCGATGCAGAAGGCTCCGCCGTGGAAGTAAATGAGGAGGGGAAGCTTCCGGCTTGCATCGGTGATCTTCGGGAGATATAGCCGTGCGGAGACACCGGTTTCCGGGACGATAATGATATCCTTGGATGAAACACCGGTATGGGGATCGAGTGATCGATGGATGGGGGAATGATATCATTGACTACGAGCCTCTTTGTGTTGAGATTTATTATTTTATTTATTTAAGTTAAAAGCTCTAGTCTTTAGGTTTTAGGCATTTGTTTACTGGTTAAAATCGTGACTTTTATTGTTGCAGAAAGTGATTTTTTATTGTGCTATTTTATAGGATTTGAGGTTAGTGGTAAAAGTTAGTGATTAGTTTGTTTGTTACTTTCTTTTGATGTAATGGGTATTTATAGTTGTGTGAGTGAGCTTCACGTTTCCTTCATCTTCGTTTCCTTCATCTTTCTTTTGCCTTCTGTACTGTACTTTGTATCAGGCAAAGCCAGAAAAGATAAAAAAAAAAGAAAAAAAAAGAAGGGTCTTCGTGAGATAAGGAGTAATAGAAACAACAGCTTTCTTTACACTCACTGTTTCTTTTTTGCAGCTGTAGTGATAAATGACATCTGAAAATTTTGTACAGCCAGCTATTCCTCGTTTTGATGGTCACTATGACCATTGGAACATGTTAATGAAAAATTTCTTGAAGTCTAAAGAGTATTGGCATGTGGTTGACTCTGGATTTGCAGAACCAGTAGCTGGTGTAGCCTTGTTAGATACTCAGAAGACAAAGTTGGAAGGGCTGAAGCTAAAGGATTTGATCGTTCTATCTTGGAAACAATTCTCAGCAAATTAAAAAACTTCTAAGCAAATTTAGGATTCAATGAAGAAAAAATATCAAGGCTCATCAAGAGTGAAGCGTGCACAGCTTCAAGCCTTGAGAAGGGATTTTGAGACTTTTACAGATGAAAGATGGTGAGTCTGTCACTAGTTATTGTGCAAGGACTATGGGGATAGCAAACAAGATGCAATTCTATGGTGAGAAGATGGAAGATGTTGCCATTGTTGAAAAGATACTACATTCCTTGGCTCCTTAGTATGATTATGTTGTCTGCTCAATCGAAGAATCCAAAGATATAGATGCTCTTTCACTTGATGAACTCCAGAGCTCCTTATTGGTCCACGAACAGAAGATGAACCGAAGTTCAACTACAGATGAGCAAGCTCTAAAGGCTTCTACCTTTGCTCAATCCTCAAATTCAAGAGGAAGGGGTAGAGGTAGAGGAAGGGGAGGTCGAGGCAATAGAGATGGAAGCAGACAATATCAAAATTCCAAAGGTGAGGAAGATCAATCAAATTTTCAAGGAAAAAGAGGTAGAGGACGTGATCAACAATTTGACAAATCCAAGGTAGAGTACTACAGGTGCCATAAATTTGGTCATTATCGTTATGAATGTTATACAAAACTGCCTAACGACAAAGAAAGGATGGAGAAATCGAATTTTGCAAAAAACAAGGAAGCAGAGACTCTGTTGATGGCTTATCATGTCAAGGAGGAATGTGAACCAGATGTTTGGTATGTGGATACAGGCTGCAGCAACCATATGTGTGGTAGTAAGTCTTCTTTTTCTTATTTAAATGAAGGCTTTCATACTATTGTAAGCTTTGGTGATTGTTCTACGGTTGATGTTATGGGAAAATGTGATATTAATATAAGAACCAAAAATGGTTTTGTAGAAACAATCTCCAATGTTTTTTATGTTCTTGACTTGAAAAGTAATTTGTTGAGTGCTAGTTAATTGCAAGAAAAAGGTTATGTTATAACTATTCAGAAGGGAGCCTGTGAGATATATGATCTTTCAAGAGGAGCAATCGCGGTTGTTCAGATGAGTCCAAATAGGTTGTTTCCATGCAGATCAACAATATGCAAACTTGCTCATTGGCTAAGGTGAACGATCCATCATGGCTTTGGCATTTTCGCTATGGTCACTTTAATTTTGGCGGATTAAAAACTCTCCAACGAAAGAATATGGTGACAGGTCTTCCTCAAATTGCTATTCCTTCTCAAGTTTATGATGGATGTGTTGTTAACAAACAACATCATACTCAATTCCCTCAAGGAAAGTCGTGGAAAGCAAAGAATGTCCTCGAACTGGTTCATTCTGACATTTGTGGGTTGATAAATCCATTTTTTAATGGGGGTAAAAGATATTTAATTACCTTCATTAATGATTATAATCGAAAAACTTGGGTTTATTTTTTGCAGGAGAAATCAAAAGCTTTTAGTGCATTTAAAAGCTTCAAGGCGTGTGTGAAAAATGAAACAAGGAGAGCCGTTAAAACTCTCCATACTGATCGTGGTGGAGAATACTGTTCAAAAGAATTTGAAGTCTTCTGTGATGAGCAAGGTATTCGAAGGGAACTCACAGCTGCCTATACACCTCAGTAGAATGGTGTATCGGAGAGGAAAAATAGAACCATCCTCAACATGGTGAGAAGCTTGCTGGGAGGAGGGAACATTCCAAAGAGTTTTTGGCCTGAGGCAGTAAATTGGAGCATTCATGTGTTGAACAGAAGTCTTACTTTTTCTGTTCAAACACATGACACCTGAGGAAGCTTAGAGTAGGCGGATACCAGCTAGAGATCACTTCAGAATTTTTGGCTGCGTTGCTTATGTGCATGTTCCAGACGAAAAAAAGAAGAAGCTTGATGATAAGGGTGAAAAGTGTATCTTTCTTGGCATAAGTGAAGTTTCCAAAGCATACAAATTATTCAATCCACTCATGAATAAGATTGTGACTAGCAGAGACGCCATTTTTTATGAGGAGAATACATGAAATTGGACTAAAAATGGTTCAAGGTAGCAACAAATTCCAGTTATTCTTGATGAAGTTGAAGACAGGTTTGAACAACAAGTGCAATCCCCTATTGCAGATCAACAACAACAATCCTCTAGCAAAAATCCAACAATAGATGATCCGATTAATGATGTTCAACCATGCCCAAGGAAAAAGCCAACCTGGATGATGGATTATGTAAGTGGAGATGACTTGTCTGATGATGACCAAATTGCTCACTTTGCTTTGTTTGCAGATTGTGATCCTTTAACATTCCAAGAAGCTGTCAAAGATACAAAATGGCAAAAAGCCATGAATGAGGAGATCATATCAATCGAAAGAAACGACACTTGGGAGTTGTCATATCTTCCAAAAGGGCAAAAATCCATAGGTGTCAAATGGGTTTACAAAACTAAGCTTAACAAGGATGGTGGAATTGACAAGTATAAAGCTCGGCTCGTTGCAAAAGGCTACAAGCAAGAATTTGGTGTTTATTACAAAGAGGTGTTTGCTCCAGTTGCGAGGCTTGACACTATTCGATTGGTGTTGTCCATGGTTGCCTAGAATTCATAGGCGATCTATCAGATGGATGTGAAGCCGGCGTTTTTACATGGTGAGCTGCATGAAGAGGTGTATGTTGATCAACCTCTTTGATATGTGAAACAAGGCAATGAGAATAAGGTATAAAAATTAAAAAAAAAACATTATATGGACTAAAACAAACACCGAGAGCTTAGTATAGTCATATAGATGCTTATTTTTCTAGAGAAGGTTTTCATAAATGTCATCATGAGCATACACTCTTTACAAAGCTTGGAAATAATGGAAAAATGCTTGTTGTGTCTATATGTAGATGATCTGATATATACCGATAATGATAGTGTCATGATTGATGCTTTTAAGAAAAATATGATGACTGAATTTGATATGTCAGATTTGGGATTAATGCATTATTTTCTTGGGATTGAAGTTGTGCAATCATCTGGTGGTATTTTTATTTCACAGAAAAAATACGTTCTTGAGATTTTGGACAGGTTCAAAATGAAGGATTGCAATTCAATTTGTACACCAACTGAATGTGGCTTAAAGTTTATGAGAGATGATGGAGGGAAGAAGAAAATGTTACTCTTTACATGCAAATAGTTGGAAGTTTGATGTATGTAACTTCAACAAGGCCTGACATCATGGATGGTGTTAGTTTAATCAATCGATATATGGGGAATCCAACTGAGAATCATCTCTTAGCCGCCAAGAGGATCTTTCGTTATTTAAAAGGTACACTTGATTTAGGAATTTTGCATAAAACAGGAACAAAGGGAAATTTGTTTGGCTTTTCTGATAGTGACTATGCTAGAGATACTGATGACAGAAAAAGTACATCTGGGTTTGTTTTTATGGTGAGTTCTAGAGCTGTGTCATGGTCATCAAAGAAACAACAAATTGTGACAGAAGCCGAATTTGTTGCAGCAGCATCATGTTCATGTCAAGCTGTTTGGTTAAAAAGGTTGTTTGAAACACTTCAAAATCAACAACAAGGTCCAACAACAATCCACTGTGATAATGTTTCATCAATGAAGATTTCAAAAAATCCAGTTCTACATGGAAGGAACAAGCATATTGATGTTAGATATCATTTTTTGTGTGATATTTGCAATGATGGTATAATTGATTTGGTGTTCTGTAAAAGTGAAAATCAAGTGGCTGATTTCCTGACTAAACCGCTCAAGCAAGCTATGTTTGTGAAGCTTCGAAGAATGCTTGGAGTATGCTCTTCAAAGGATGTCATTCAAGGGAGGGCATAACAGATATGTTGAAGTCCGCTTATTCCTAAACTGATAAATATCAGTTTAAGGGAGGGTGTTGAGATTTATTATTTTATTTATTTAAGTTATGGAAGCTCTAGCTTTAGGAGTTTGTTGTTTTGTCCTAGTTTTTAGGCATTTGTTTACTGGTTAAAATCGTGACTTTTATTGTTGTAGAAAGTGATTTTTTAATTGTGCTATTTTATAGGAGTTGAGGTTAGTGGTAAAAGTTAGTGGTTAGTCTATTTGTTATTTTCTTTTGATGTAATGCCTATTTATAGGCTATTTTTACCAATTAATTGTGAGTGAGCTTCACGTTTCCTTCATCTTTCCTTTACTTTCTGTTCTTAACTTTGTATCACTCTACACTTCCATCTTTGTAGACGCGAATAAAGGGAACCACCTCAAAGTCTACTTCGCCTTTTTCTTGAATCCATTTCAGAATTCAATGCAGTATAATCAAAATAAAAGAAAGAATCCATTGCAGAATTCAGAGGGAGCAACGGGTGACGAAAATGAAAAGAGAAAGACCTTTGTGGAGTGTGGAGCGAGTGAGAGAAAGCAAAGATAAATTTTTTTTTTCTTCTTATTTTTCTGAGTGAAAATTTTATATTGCAGCGGTGTTGCAATTCATAACGCTTAAAACGATTTATTTTCACTTTTTTGCAGGTACGTGTCGCACTATAGATGATGCCATACTTTACCAAGATGTAGTAGAGGGGATTGAGCCTGACATTGACACTCGCTGCCTCCTAACACTTTCCTACTTGGTTCATTTGTAAATTGAAAGCTTTACAGTTTGCACACACTCTACTAATTAAGAGATTAAAGAAAACATTAATTCGTCTTTGGCCCAACAATATCCTTTCCTACCCACAAATAATCTTGTGGCTTCGGAGGAAGACGTACAAATACCCCAAAAAAGTGAAAAAAATTCATTCAAAAAGGTAATTTTTACTTTGTTGGGTATGTGTAGCTCTCTGGAATGTGGAGGAGAGGATCTCAACTTGTCTTCTGCTGCATTTGGCAACAATTCTTTGGATTCTTTTTTAATTATATTTCCAAATTTACAATTTGAAGCAAAATAGTGTTTGGCTACATGAAATCTGGATTTGGTGAACCCCCACCCCCTTAACATCCCCCTAAAGTCTCCTCATATGCAGGCTGACATATGGTGCCGAAAAGTGATTTACACCCCTGTGGATTTGGTCCACCTCACGGCAAATGCCTTAGGGTCCACTGGGCAGTAGGGGACAGACACATCAGCATCGAAAAGTGAAGTATCCCCCCAAACGTGTAAATCACTGGGCGAGATTTGGTAGGATTCTTAAAGTCAGCCTAAAGTAAGAATGACATTAGAGGCTGACATATCAATGCCGAAAACGTAATATACACTTTTTGGCATTAATGTGTCAGCTCCTAATGTCATTTTTATTCTAGGCTTTCTTTAAGTTGTCTTACCAAATCCAGAGCTATAAATCACTTTTCGGCACTAATGTGTACGCCTCCTATTGCCCAGCAGACCTAAGAGGTGGAAAAAATCCAGACTGGATTTACTCATTTACACCCAACATCATGTGTCGTCCCTGCATGACTTTAGGGCCCTGAGGATTTGGTAGGACTAATTAAAGTCACCCTAAGGAAGGATTGACAAAGGTCCTGAAACATCAGCATCGAAACACTGAAAAGCATGAAGCTGAGCCATATTTTCTGTGCCCAGGTACTCTGCAATACGGTACACCCCAAACAAAGGGGATGGGACCTGCAAAGAGTGTATGGCCCCCACCCCCTTTATTTAGTACTTGGGCGTTGAGGACAAGTCCGAAAAGCATCCCCAAAAAGTGTAAGTCACTTTTTCAACGCTGATGTGTTGGGCCCTGTGTCAATCCTATCTTAGGGTGACTTTATTTAGTCCTACCAAATCCAAACTGATTATAGGGGCACACCAAATCTGTGCAACAAAAAATCACTTCAAAAATCCCTCCAATATTTGGTGTGCCCACTTAATGAAAGCCTAAGGTTCGTCCACATGCAGGGACACGTAGAGTTGAAAATTAAAAATCATGCCCCCAAAAAAGTGTGAATCACTTTTCAAGGCTGCGTGTCTATCCCCAATCCGGGCCATAAAAAATCTCTCTTTGGTGCTACTTTAAATGATTTCTTTTGTAAAAACGAAAAGCCATTTCAAGTGATAACATTCAATATAAAAGTAGAATGAAAAGAATGGGTTGGGTGGAACTGTTCGTGGCCTATCGTGCTGTTAAGAACTACTGGTCTGAAGAGGACCCAAAATGATTGTCTCTTACCACAAGAATTTTGTGGCTTCAGGAGACGTACACATATCCCAAAAAAGTAAAAATCAGCATTTAAAAAAAGTGATTTTCCCCAATGCCCCAGTGCTCTGGTGACTGTGGCATATGTCTTCCATAGGGAAGAATGATAGGAACCAGAAAAACTTATGAAAGAGATACAAAAAATTGGGAGAAATCTCTTATATTAATTGAAGAACAAGCTTGGCTATTATATAGCCTTACAAAATAAACTGAAACAAGAAATAAACAGCCCACGTCTAACAAATCCTAATAACGTGGTAAGATTAAGTTAAACAAACAAACAACCCTTAACAATAGGGACTTATTGACTAAGTGGTAACAAACCATTAAAACAAACCTAACGTCCAGAATAACAAAACCTAACAATTCCTTCCTTAAACTGAATGCTACAAGCACTCAGTTTATATCAATCTCAGAACAAACTCCCAATAGCTCTCGCAGCTTTAAGAAAACATCCATCTTGAGTGGTTTTAGTTATCACATCAGCCAACTGTTCCTATGTGTCAGTGCATCAACTCCACAGTACCAGCCTTTGTGAGCTCTCAAAGGAAATGGAAATGTACATCTGTGTGCTTACTACGACCATGCATTATTGGGTTCTTCGAAAGTTTGATTGTAGAGCTATTATCACAACGAATAATAGTTGACTTGCGTTGATTCTAACCCAGCTTTCCCAACACCCTTTTCAACCATACTACTTGACATGCACATGAAGCTGCAACGATAAATTCTGCCTCTGTGGTAGATAATAGTGTTTTAAAACCCGCTGGTAACCAGGAAAACTAGGCAGAGTTCCTGGTTAACACGGTCAAAAAACCCAGATGATGTCATTCGTCTGGTTAACCAGACGACTGGGATGAGTTGTCTGAGTTATTCGGACTAGTTCGCCAGGAATCCGACTGAGTCACTCGGTTTTATTACTCAAATACCCTTCGATAAAAGCCCTAATTCATACGCACTGTTCATCTTCATCGTTTCCTTCCCACATACGTTGTTCACATCCCCTTTCCACGCCCCTTCTTTCTTGGCAACCTATTGAAGAACAAACCATCTGCAATCCGCACTACAGAGAGGCTAAGTGGTTGAGGTAAGAGTTTTTTCCTTGAATTTCATTGATTTTGTTAAAAAAAAAAGACAAAAATTGATCAAAAGCACTTCGGCTAACACCACGCTGAGGCGGTGTTCAATTTCCTCCCCCCACTGATATCTCTCTCTAGCTTGAAGGGTATCTCGCCGCTTCAGATTTCTTCATGACACCACGCCGAGACATACTTTCCCTCTCTCTCTAGCTTGGAGATAAAAAAGGGTTTCTTTATACATCCATTCAAATACCTTTGCTGATAAATATGGTTTAAAATCAGTGTTGTACTATAGCCATCCACCTACCCTGCTGTATCCACTTACTCTTCTCTGATAGAGATGGTTTGAAATCACAGATAATGGTGTTGTGCTGTAGCCATGTACCCCTACTCCACTTACCCTGCTGTAGCCATCCACCTACCCCCCCTCTCTCTATATATATGGGTCTCGACAGGAAGAGAAGGGGTTTTTTATTCAATTAAATTTTGTACTCTTTCTTTTGCAATGACGACTCATAATCTCATATTAATTGGGGGAGGGCTAGATGTTCTATGTCTTAGCTGACTGATATACGCTCAAGTTGTGGATGTAACCCGTCCATAAAATCATTAGTTTTTTTTTTTTAATATTAGGCTAACCACAACTTAGTATTAAGCACACGAGTATCCACAACTTAGTATTTTTTCTCTTTATTTTCCATCTTTTTCTACTACTTTTAGTATATTTTTATGTATTTATATTATATTATTATATATACTTTTAAATATAAAATATTTTTGTATTGACTAGCTGGTAACTGGGAACGAGTTACCGAGTTACTCGGATAGGTAGATTTCCGAGTCACCGGACCGATCCGAGTTTTTAAACACTGGTTTTGGCTTGGTGATACCGTCAATCAGGTAGGTATAGGATGAATATTTAATGGACCAGCTTCCTTAGGTTCATAGTTTGCATCTAACTGAGAAAAAATGGAAACAAAATCTTAGGTACAAATGCAATAGATGTTGCATATGTTGAGGGAACAGATGTCGACGCTTGAGAAAACTCTGAATTTGTGAGAGGAACAGTGGGTGTTGAAGCTAATGGAGAAGATGAAGTGGATTTAAATGAGACATGCTTAGTTTTAGATGTGAGGAATTGAAGGAAGAGGATGATTTGATCATTGGTAGATTAGAATCTATCGACAACAAAGAATTGTCCATTGGTGAAGATAGTGTAGAACGTGGTACCATATTATCTGTAAAATTAGGTGGCTTTATAATAAACGGTGGAGAAGTGTTTTTTTCTGACACACAATCTGACGGTTGGGATGACTTGACCGTTATAAAGACCAAGGTTTAAAAATTAGTTATATGTTAAGGTTCAATTGACCTTGAAGCAAATGGTAATACCGAGTTTGACATTGATCCATGATCTATCAGTTTTACGACTACTGGATGTAACGGTTGTTATAACACCCGAATAACATTTTGAGATGACACCCGATCTGATGGATCTAGTCTCGTTCTGGTTGTTTAGGAACCACTTGATCTAACGATTCTGAGAACACCCGATCTGTATTCGCTGAAGACACTGTATCTAATGGTGACGATTTCTGTGGATCTAAGACGTACCTCACATTTTATAAGTAATTTTGACAGATTATTTTCAGATAATAGTGAGCTGGTTGGAACAAAAACTCAACACTGGTGGTTGGGGCATGGATAAATTAGAGAACATTTTCCTGAGAAAGGAGACGGGCCTTCTGTTAAAGAAACATGTCTACTTGGGGGATGGTTTTCACTTTTTGGCACTGATGTGTTGGCCCCTAATATTATTCTTACTTTAGGATAATTTTAAGTTGTCCTACCAAATCCACACTACAACAAAAATGTTTTTTAGCAGCATACTTTAGGAAGCGTTTTTGTACAAATGCTGCAAAAGATATAGTATTATATAGTTTCTCTAAAAAAATGCTGCTAAATGGGGTAAATGACAAAAAATAAGCTTTTTTAAATGCTGCATAAAGTAAAAAATGCTATTTATACAGTGTTTTCAAAGCGCTTTATAAGAACATTCACAAAAACACTATTAGAAGTGTTTTCAAAATGCTTAGTATAGGATACAGGGTTTGAAGTCCTGCAAAAAGACCATTAGAAGCGTTTTTAAAATGCCCCACAAAAAGATCATTAGAAGTGTTTTCAAAACGCTTGTGATAGTCGCATAAAATCACCCTTAGAAGCATTTTGAAAATGCTTCTAATAGCCACGTATATATAACCTCGCACGTTCTCTTCCTTTCTTCCCGCTTTCTCTTCCGCACTTCCCGTGTTTTAAGCTGTATGCCTTGATTTCATCTTTGTAGCCATGAATATCTATCGATTTGCAGGGGATATGACACATTTGATCAGTGTTTTGGTGCTTCTTCTCAAAATCTACGCCACCAAATTGTGTTCAGGTAACGCAGATTCTTCTCTCCGTTTTGTAAATTAGGTTCTTTTCAGCTCATTTTTATTTTTCTAGGGTTTGACTTGAGTTTGTGAAATTGTGGAGTTTGAACAGAATTGGAATTTTGTTTTGGAGATTAGGGGTTTCGCTCAAGATGCAAGAGCTCTACGCGTTGATGTTTCTAGCTCGATACTTGGATCTCTTAACTGACTTCATTTCTGTTTACAACACTATAATGAAGGTGGTCTTCATAGCGAGTTCTTTGGCGATCGTATGGTGCATGCGTAGGCACCACGTTGTTAAGCGGTCATTTGGGATGCCTTGTATTGGCGCTTTTCGCTCACAAAAAGTTTACTTTTCGAGAGGTATTTCATGGGTTATTTTTGTATTCAAGTTGTTATTGGACCATCTTGGAAACCCTGTAGAAAAATGAGGCACTCTCTCTCTTAAAAAAATATTTATTTTATTTCAAAAGAGGATAACAACACTTTCAAACTTGACCAACTCAAGGACTAAGACAAACATATATACACTCCTCACTTGAGGACACACTAGCACACACAGTTTAC
>JAOXJP010163701.1:0-12829 GCA_025762735.1 Platanus orientalis
AATAAAATAATTCATGGAAAGTGGGAGTGGAATTTGGAATGACCCATTTGGTTGGTTTTATTAGAACCGGGTTGTTGATAAAAAAACTGGTTAATTTTCATCGGTTTTGGCTGGTTTTGCTGGTTATATGTAGTTTTTAGCAGATTATGGTTTTAAGCTTCTATAAAACTGTTTAGGGTGCTGGTTCCGGTCAAACCGGGTTGGACTGCCTGATTTGGTCTGGTTTTCAAACTATGTGTTTTATTGCCTGCTTTCATCTTGTCGTCGTTCAACGGGCATCACCGTCCATCATTGCAGTCAATAAGCTTATTACTATGTTTTATTTTTGGCTCAATCTTCACCGTGATGCACATGCGACTTCTTTACCACCCGTGTCCCATCTCACAACAAAAAATTTGTATTGTGAATAGGAAGGCTACCGTATGGTGAAAGACAAGGAAAAAGAAGAAGATAAAAAATAAAAATAAAAATGAAGAGGTCCACTGAGGCTCATATCTTATGCCCATAGAATCAAGCCCATTGAGACCTTTGTCATTACCCATCGAAATCCACTGTTTCAAGCCCATAGAAGCCACTGCTTAGTCCAATAGAGGCCAAGCCCAGTGGAGGCCCTATTTCTTATTGCTTTCATTATTAATTTTTTAAAGCCTTTTCACGAAGAAATTGAACCCAAACGAATTTGGTCCATTGAGGTTCATCCCATGACCCACAAAGGTCGTGTCCTCAGCCTATTATGGGTTTGGTGCTTTCTGCCCATTGTGGCTTTACTCGTTGAGGCCCATTTTTACCAAAGATGAGAGTGAGAGAGAGAGAGAGAGAGCTGACTTCCAAAGACAACTCAAAATGTAGGTTTTGAATCATCTCCAGTCTTGATTGGAGAGATATCACCACCGTCAAATCCAACACACAACATGATGCCTCACAAAGGGTGTCTGGGGGAAATACACAGTGTAAGTGAGAGTGTTAAAGGAAATACATAATAAAGAAGCACTTGTGTATTTATCAAACCTTCCTTTGTCAGGCATCTTCTTTTTTTTTTTTTCTTTCACATGCTGAATTTATACATGTCATATATAAAATGATTCCGAACCCATATGAGAGAGATCAACATCCAACTTTCTTTTCTCATGTTTTTTAATGTCTATCTATGCATTTTGTGAACAAGGAAGAAGCTATTAGTGGGTGATAGATGAGAGTGCTGGCTTGGAAGTTTCAGGGAATTGAGCAATTCCTGATAGTTAGAGTGCTTAGAGATATAATAAAATGTAGAAATCTGTCTATAATTTTCTTATTTAAAACTAAATGCAAAGGTGAAGTGTTTTTTAAAAAAAATCTAAGATTGGGAATTGTTAGAATTTTTCAGCTCTTAATTTTGTTGGTTTAAGTGGTAATTTAGTGTTATTGTGAAATATTCTTTTTGATATTCAGATTATTGATTAAAATAAGAATTTTATTACTCTTAGAATTTGTGATGATTTTCTTAACTAGTATTGGACATGCATTTTTGTGTATGAAGAGTACTCTAATAGTTAAAAGAGAGGAGAGTTTCATAGTTACACTATGACCAGAATCCAAAGCAATTTTTAATCATCTACTTTGTATTGGCAACTGGAACTATAATTGGTTTAGAGAAAATAAATCTGGGGGTATGCCTCTAAGAAAGTTGATCCTCAACTATCATAGCCCCCATCATCATTGCAGGCATGACAATAGAGTAAGACAAGGAATTTGTGTAAAGCAATTTCCCAAGATGGGGATCTCAAATGGGATCCAAACTTTAAACCAATACTAGAATGAGCAGCTGACACCGAAAAGGTAATGTCTTCGCTTGTTTTAGGTGGAGGCAGTGCCACCTGGACTTGAGTCTTCTTTTGATTGGATATTACATGTGATGTAACATTTTCATAGAAAGCTTCTTTTCATGATGGTTGAAAGGCTCAACCAAGTAAGAGCTCTTGCTTTTCATCATGATACAAGTCATAGTCATGATCGGAGGTAGAGACAATGATGGACGAGCTACAACTACTAGAGGCTTTTTTTTTTGCCTCTAATAGCAGCAACGTTGGCTACAATTGCAAAGCTCTTTTTTGATACCATCAATTCTTATGTGTATAGGTTGAATATCAACTTGAGAGATGAGAAGAAAGAGTGTTCTATCGGGTGTGTCAAAAATTTGTTGACACAAATTTCGTGTCTAAATTTGAGTCATGAAAAATATGTAACAAATTCAATAAATGAATATTTTTATATTTGCAAATGGGATACAATCTCTTTGATTTTACATTATTTTACAAAAAGCGGAAAACTTCTGATTTTGATGGACGGGATCTAAAGGTCTAACAGCATGTTTCTTGGATTCAAGTGTTAAGGTACTTGCTCATAGGGAGTAAGTTTATTCTTAGGGCTTTGCATTTGTGGATGTCGGGGTCTAGGAGGGACTCGGGTTCCCTTGCTTGACCATGGTTTCCTGGCACACTCTTTGGCAGACGATGTCAGTACGTAAGAGTTCGCTAACCCCTTTTACGGGAAGGTTAGGCTTTCTTTGGAGTCGCCACCCACTTGGGGTTAACTGATGGAGTTAGACGTTGGTCCTCCTCTTCCCAACCTAGACCTGTCGGATTAGGGGTTTAACTCCTAATACTGGTCCACATTTCTGAGATTGAGAGTAAGTGGTTTGGTTGCATTTGAGGAAGGTGTTAAACACCGCAAATACCCTCATTTTTAGGGCGACTTCTCTCATTCATACATGTCTTAAAGTATGCTAATGTCCATGCTTTATGAATTCTTGATTTATTGTTTGCTGGATTTTTTTCAAACTTAATGCCTGAATTTACCCTCAATGCCTAAATTTAATTTAGGGTGAAATTCAGGCGTTGGTTCCTGAAAAACCCAGAAATTGCTTCTTAACTCAACTTATTCTAATTATAGGAGACTCCTCGTAGGTGAAGCTTTTAGAGGGATGGTGGACCCCTCCATATTGTTCATTGATTAGCTTTTTAGAGTTAGACTTAACCCTGATAAAAAGAGGAGAAAAGAAAGAAGGTGTGTTTTTATATGTTTCAGGCTTAATGCCTGAATTTTAATTCAAGGTGAAATTCAGGCATTGAAAGCTGATCAGATCAACATGTTGATGTGGTCTTTTGGGGTGATTTTGTGGGTCCTAGTACTGTGGGGCCCTTGGGTTAGGTTTGGTAGGCTTATACTGTGTAACCCTAGGGGACATGACATTTACCCATATGGAGATATATTCTCCTAAAGTGGGCAGTTTGGTCATTTATTATAGGCCTAAAGATTGTTTTTTAGTCTGACGCCTGAATGTTCAATGTCTGAATTTAATTCAGAGAAAATTTAAGCGTTGGGTCTTGGGGTCAGCAACCAACATTGATTTTTGGGCCACACAGGTGGGGCCCAGAGGGGTAGAGTTTCTCTTGGGTCTTTGTACTACACTTAGGTTACATACATACCTAACTATTTTGGAAAACATGATTTTTAATCCAGGCTTAATGCCTGAAATCCACTCCAATGCCTGAATTTCCCTCTTAACGCCTGAAATTAAATTCAGGCATTATGAGAGAAATAAGAGCCCACAAAGGTGTTCACGCACATGATTGGATCTTAGAGGGTTAGAACAACCATGGGACAGGTTTAGAGAAAATCAAGGCTCCCTGAGGTGGGTCTCAGATCTCAACACCTGAATTTTTTATTAACGCCTATTTGCTCAACGCCTAAATTTTCAGGTGTTAGTTATTGGAAGAAAATCCAGCAACTGGATTTCTCGAATTTGGGGCTCTTAGGGTTTGAGAAAAATCTAAAATTGTGCATGCTTATAAGCAACATATATAAGGACAACATATACAAAATTTGGCTCAAGATCATTTTTATAAAATTTAAACTAAAATCAATAAAAAATCAGGTGAACCTAGGTCACACAAGACCCAGATTTTTGGGTCTGTTTAGGGGGTCATCTCGAGGCTTTCTACAGCTTAAAAAATTATGGAATTAAGTAAGGAAGTATGCCTATGTGTCTAATATAACATACTAAAATTTAGGCTCAAGTAGGTCAGTACAAAATTAAAAAACAAATTATACACTAAACATGCTCATAAAACAAGGCAAACAGAGGCTGTTAAGCCTTTCTATGTAACTTGAATTGAAGCAGTAGATTAATATTAATTGGACAGCATAACAGCTTAATAAATGAGCATGTAAGCATGAGATGAACAAAATCAAATAGGGTTTAGGCTTACCTTGAGCCAACTAAGGCTTGAGGTTGATGATTTCCTCCTTTTTCTTCCTCTTATCTTTTTTTTTTTTTTTTTTTGGGTTTTTGGTTGCCAACCTGTTGTTGCAATAGCCCTAATTTGAAGTAATAGGTGTTTAGGGTTTAACCTAGAGGTATCTAAATGGAGGGTGGGGATTAGATTAGATCATTTTAGGTGTAGCGCTAGGATTGATTTGAAATGGGTGGATGGGATTAAAGGGTTTGTGCTAAGTGACATGGACAAGGGAGGGGCTAGGATTAGTTCAGGGATCTGAGGTGAAGGGTTGGAATGAGAGAGTGTTTGTTCACTTAAATTGTTGAGGTAGAAAAGGGGATAGCTTAGGATGTCTTTTGGTGGTGTTTGATAGGTTGCAAAATCAAGGGGGCCGAGGCATCAAGATGCCATTTGGGGGGACCTAGAGGGAGCACTAGGGATTTGAAATTCAACACCTAGATCTAAGGGTGAGGGTGCACATGAGGAAATTTTAATCCAATGGTTAGTAGATTTAAGCATAAGGTGTGAAGGCATTAAATGCCATTCATGAGCTAAGGTTGAAAAGTCTTAGCTCATTAATGGGCATTTAATGCTTTTAGGGTTTTTGAACCTTCATTATGCTGTCAACCCTCGTGAGCTCTCAATCTCGGAAGTTGGCAAACTCAGTGTCCGTTTTCAGGGTCGCGGATATTTTGGTCACGCTGGACCAGTCAAAACCAAATTACAATAAGGGCAATGGGGGTAAAATCATGGTTTTTTGACTAAGCTCTCAAATGCACTTTGAAAATGGCAAGAAGGTAAATTTAATCCTGAAAATTGTCAGGTGAAAGATAGTCCCTGGTCCAGGTGAGCCATAGCCTCTAACTACGCTGAATTACAATGCTCGAGCAGACAACTAGGTCAAAAACCCTTTTTTGAGCAGTTGGAGAACTTTGGATTGAAAATGCCATTGTTTTCTTTGTAAATCTCTGATGTAGGCCATGTTTGGGAGATTTGAGGCTTAAGAAGTCCTAGAGCTATAGGAGCTGACAAATTGGCTGTTGGATTCCTGGACAGGGTTAGATGATTTTTTAAGCAGTGTCACTTAGAGAGATAGGGTTTCTATAGCTACCCAAAGGCTGGTCGAATTAAGCTGCCAGACATTCTCTGATACTCGAGTTTGTGAAATGATCTTTTAAGGGCAATGGTGAAACTAAAAAAAATGGGCTTGACCTTGCTCCATTCCAAGTCTGGGAGAATTTTTAAGGGTATTCCGCGTGTCAAATATAGATGAAAAGTGTTTTATCTTGGCTTGAGCATAAATGATGGCTTGAGCAACCAGATCTTTGTAATCTAGTGCAACTTTAATAGTTTGGAGGCCTTAAATTTACTATGAGGTGGCCACTGACAGACTAATTTTCTGAATTTGGGTGAACTCCTGGGAGTCGGTTAAGCACCTGATTTGTTGCTCTTTTTAGAGTATTTGAGGGAATCTAAATAGATAAATTCTACGAAAGCTCATGTCCCTTAAACAATTTTTTGAAGGCCTCGTGATTCTGGAGAGATGGACATTGAATGATCTTGATTTGGAGTTTCAGAGAACATTTTGACTCCATATGAGCAAAATGTAGCTAAACAGTTTTTTGACTCCTTGGAGAAGATTTGAGATTTCACAAAGGTTCGAGATTTCAAAATTCTCTTCTCAGACCTAAAGATTTGAAGCTAAGGTCGAAGCCAAGATACCACGATTGACCTTTTTGGATTCAGAGATCAGATGAATCTTTGAGAGCTTTTACAAGGGTCATTTCTTAGTTAGAGTCATCATAAGTTGAGAAATTGGTTGTTGCAGTTCTCGGGCAATGTCTACTTTGTGTAGAGTTTCACAAAATCGAGAGACATAGGGATGCATAGGATCTAAAATTACACCTTTCAGGTAACATGAGAAGCTTTGGGGGTCTTTTGAGGGTCCAGGGGTAAATTATCTGTGGTGAAAAGGGTAAAATGATAATTTTTCATCCATGGGTCGAAAAATGGTAATTTTTCGCCCGTGGGTCGAAAAATGTGAAAATGAGAATTCTTCACCTATGATGCTTTACAACAATAAAGCTTATATAGGTATGAAAAATTTAGTGATTTGAGTGGTAGATAGTGAATTCCGGGCTTTTGGAGGTGAAAGGGCAAAATGGTAATTTTTTTACTTGTGATGATTTGCTGAAGAAAGGATTACAGATGCTAGAAAACTTGCTGATAACATGGATGGAGTCCTTAAATATGAACCCTCAAAGTCCTGTTGATGCTTTTGTGAAGGATTAGGGTTAGACCTGAAATAGTGTCTTTTGACTATAAAAAAGTTCTTTGACTGGTTCACTCGTGATTGGAATATCCTGGAAGACTTCTTTAGGAATTCCTAACCTCCTAGAGTCTAGGTTTTCTCTAACTAAACCGAGGGTGCTTAGAGTCTTGATGCCTAAATGCTGTCCTTATGCTATCAAATGACCCGAGTCAAAATTTGGGTGTTGATAGCACTTAATCCAAAAATGAGAGAACCACCACAAAACTCTCTTAGGACCAAATTTATGGCGTGTTTCTCATATGCAAGAAGTCTTCTTCTTTCTAATAGTAAATTGTTGCTAGAGAGACTAGATTGTATTCCTAAAGTCTTCAAGTGTATGGAGAGGTTAGGTAATGCTTTGGAGCTTTCTTGTCTCTACCACATTCGTACTTGAAGTCTTCTTAAAAGGTCTCTATCTTGTGTAAAATGGACATATTTATAGACTTGGATGTAGATTCTTTCCGAACCCTTGATTGGGTGTTGCTTGGATGCATTTACCTTTTTTAATATAAATGGGTGGTTGCATATTCCTTGTTTCTTAGAGAAGACAATTTGTGAAATTTTTATATTTCATGAGTGACAAAGCTTTCCTTGTTTACCCAAGAGGATATAGATTCGAATCTATTCAAATCTTTGTCATGTGGGTCTCATGTAAGCTAGATTTTGGGTCTAGTAATGGGTTGAAACATGGTTTGGTGGTCTTATGGGTTAGTGTTTAAAACCCGAACCTAGCCCCAATGGATTTGTCCATTCAAATGAGCTTAATTTATAAATTTAAGACCCATGTATGGCTTTTGGATATCTTGTGTAGATTTGTAAGGGTGCAAACCTCATTTGCAATTTGTGCAAATTTAGATGCCTACAAGGAATCTTATCTTTAATCATCTTTCTTCGAGGATGAAGAAAAATATAATCAATTTGAATTCGGGATAGTTGTTTGAAATCTGTAGTGAAACATTGAATTTTTTATTTTATTTTTTATCTCGTATTTGGTTTTTGTGAAGGAAAAAAAAAGCATTTAAAATGAAGAGTTTCTTTAAACAACAAGGAGCTAAGTCAACTATTCAGTCAAATGATTTTGAGCATGTTTCCCATCTCTTCTTGCATCTTGGGAGATCATAAGTGATTAGAACTATAATTGTATGTACATGTAATTAATTTTGCCATAGGGACAAAGACTTGCGTCTTGATCGAGGTCTGGGCTCTGGTTTCTCCTCATGTTTGGTTGGGCCAATGACTTCGGTGGATGAGATGGGAGGAACTAAGGTTCGAGGAAGAGCAAGGGAGGCGGTTTTTCGTGTGTTGGTGGTGTGAGATTGGTAGAGGGATTGGCTTAGCGCCTCGAGTTCTTCGAGGACCTAGATATTGGAATTCCTTCTACCAGGGAGCTCTACTACCATTGATGAAGGAGAAGATTGGGGGAAATAATGGTGCAAAAATGGAGTTGAAGTTGATGAGTCAAACGTGACAGTGGTATGATAATATGATATGACGACCATACACCAGTTGTCATTGATCAAGATACTCTCATAAAGATCTAGGAGATATTCTTCTTTTCTCTAAATCTCATTATTAATAAGTTAGATCTCTTTGGTTGGTGATTAAAGAGTCTAACAACCACATTCTCTCCACACCAGCATATTCTCTAACATTCCAGATAGATTTTCTTGCCTTATCATGGACCAACATCACTTGCATTAGTAGCGAATAGGGTGTGAAGAAGCCCATGGCTCCAATTTCGAATATGACCCTTAATCAGTTCAGAAACTTTGGCATCTATGGGTGTACATAATTGCTACCTCTTAGATGCTCTAACAAATTTAATAGTGTATGCCTTGTAGGCACAACAATGAGGACGGAGGACCTTGGGTAGTGCTTGGCATTTAGTCCTTTAGCCCACAAGGATTTAACTTTTTGGACCATTATTCTCCAACTAAATTTGGACAGCTGAGCAGTGTTGAAAACACCCATGTCCATTGAGCCGGCCCATATGACCAAAGGCTTTTGGCGAGCAAAGTTGTTTCCAATTGACTAAATGTGTTGTTTTTGTGTCAGTTGTTGGATCAATGAATTGGATTTGAGATTCTAATGTATAAGTTCTCTCTAGTTAGAAGTGTTGAACTTTTGTTGTACTTCAAAGAATATGAACGTGAAAAGGACTCTTTATATAAGAGTTTATTAGAGAAATCAGGACTACTTTTGTGCTTTCTTCTTTAGGATTTTTTTTCCTTGAACAAAATAAAGAGATTAAGGATATGTTTTCTTCATAGTTGGAAAGTAGGGTCTTTTCTTACTTGAGAGAGAAGGTGAGAAGGATGCACTTCATTGTTTAGAGAGAGAGTTATTAGTATAACGAGTTCTTGAATTTTCTCGGGCTTGGGTTTAAGATAAGAAAAACGGAGAATCTATACTATTGTAACTTGCATTTCCCTAATTCATAGTGAAGAATATACTGTACCCATGAGCATAACCCCAAGAGTCGAATCACATAAAATCCTTTTCTTGTATATTATTGTTGATTTCTTTGTTGCTACATTAATGTTAATTGTATCATGAGTCGTTTGGGCTCATATCCCATTATGTGGTATATCAAGGATGTTTCCACTGCAGCAACAAATTGAATATGGTGCTAAAATTATCACCCCCCCCCATAAAACAAAGATGATATTGTTCCATCGATGTAGTGTTTCCAATGGGTAGAGCGGCCATCATATAAATTAGAGTCACTTCAAACTACAACACTAAATAAAAGATACGGGCTTCCGGGGGAGAAGAGGATTAATCTAGTAAAATAGGCCACTTGATCAACAAAAGGTTGGTAAGCTTGGAAATGAGACTAATGCAAGATAAGTGAATTAATCAAATATTTATGACTAGATGAAATTAGTTTCACCCCAATGGTAGAAGACATCATATTTACATGTTGATGATCAAGTGAAGAGCTAAGAATTGCAGCAAACTTAGGAGAGTTCTTACTACTAGTCCACAAAGTAGGTTGCACTCATTGAGAATATCTTTCACCCAATACTATTGAGGGACTTCTTCACTTCATTTATCCCATCCTAACTCAATGAGCAACATTTCCTTCTAACACCCAAGAAGAAAACCACAGAGCCCTAGTTTCTCTTGTGAATATCTCACATCCCAATTCTTTCATGTACAAGAAAAATATCACTTTGAAATTAGAAGTCAGTCAGATTGCTCTCCAATCTAATGGCTGAGAAACAAGATAAACACTATAATGGCATCCCAATTTTTACAGTTAGAGAAACATGTTTCAAGGCCCTTGATTAGTCTTCGACAAAAGAATCAATGTTGATAGTGTATAAAAGTTTTAAATCAAAAACGTCATAAATTAGATCATTCTACACACACTCATTTATTTAAATTCATCTTCTTCTTTTTTGGCATTTGGATACAATGATGTGTTTGTGGTAATGGTAATGCTATTGAGGATAATATTTTGACGTTGCTAAATACATCATTCGCATCTATATATGATGATTCATAAAAAGGAGACCTTACACACCAACCTCGTTTATTAGCTCATACCCTACTTATGAGGAGATTGGCTCCATGTTCAGGCTCTAGGACCAACTTAAGTGTTGGGGAATGGCGATACTTAGGAGACAAAGAGAAAGAAAAGTTGGATAGAATGAGAGAAAGAAGGATCTTCAATTCTACCATGGCAAAGTTTTGTCCCAGACAAATGCGAGGTCCAAAACCAAACGGCATATATAGGTGTGGAAGCTTGCATGCGCCAACAATTCCATGAGCAAACCTCTCAGGATTAAACTCATAGGCATCAGGTCCCCAATTTTCAGGGTCTTGGTGTAGTGTCAATATAAGAGTCCAAAGGTTAACCCCTTTTGGAATATGAATGTCTCCCAACTTCATGTCCTGTAGTGCCTCCCTCGCCACAAGTACAACTGGAGGATAAAGCCGCATTGTCTCTTGAATCACCATTGTCAACTACCAATCATGGGGGATGAGACTTTAGGTTAGATTAACCAACAAAAATGAACATTATCTACCAAAAAACAAAAAACAAAAATGAACATTATGCACTTGGGAAGTACAACTTAGTAATTCTAAGAGGGAGCAGATCAACTCTGATTTGTGAGGTCATGACATACTACCAGATATAAGAGCCAAAAGCAGTCAGACATTGGTGTGTAGTTACAGTTATTGACCTTCAAATTTAAGATTAACTTGTTATTACAAGGAAAGCCAGATGCAAGTAGCCAGAGAGTATCAAATTAAAATTTTAGTGTCACTTACCAATTTCATCCTATGAAGCATATCAGCATCTGGCACTTGGCCCCCACAAACTTCTAACACCTCAGCACGAACACGAGCTTGCCACTCTGGAGATGAAGCTAATAGCATCAAGCTCCATGCTGCAGAAATTGCAACAGTCTCATACCCAGCCAAGTAGATGTTCTTGCAATTGTCAACTATGAACTGGTCAATCATATTGGGGCCTAAGGAATTATCATTTTTGGCACTCTCAAGGATCATTTGCAATATGTCCTTCTCAGATGCAGCTTCTTCTCTTTCCTTTACTACCTTTAGGATCAATAAGTGGATTTCTTTTTCTAATCTCCATAGTTCTCTATTTCTTCTGGTCGGAAAATATCTGATAAGCAAGTAATTATTATTATTAGTTTTAAATATTGAATTACCTTTTGTTTTAAAACATTTCTAGTCCAAGAAATCAACTTATCTACAATTTATTGAGTGTATATTTGTACATATGACAAGATTATTTCATTGAAATCTTACAATAAATATATTTCAGATAATTTAAAAAGGATGGCATGATTCAATAATGATTGCATTTTTTTCCTTCTTAAAAGCAATTAAGAAAACACATACCTTAAGCCAGGAACCCCAATAGCAAAACCTCGCTTAGACATGGCCTCCTGAAGAGCTGTGAGCCTTAAGAATATCTCTTTCCCTTTGGAATAATTACTTCCAAAACAAGCTTTTGAAATTACATCTCCGGCAAAGTTCCTCAAATCCTCGTCAATTCTTATGTCTGCAACTCCCCCCTCCGAGTCAACTCTACTCTCCCATGAATTTAACAATGAATATGTAGACTCCACCATTATGTTTACCATGCCCTACAGTGATTCGAAATATCAATGTTAGATGTTACTCTTTTTTGGTAGGTGCCATGCATTTAGGCTCACTGCAGTCACATATGGGAAACTGCACTACTACTGGTGAGGGAGAGGGGTGGGCATCAACGCAATTCATTGCAGAATGCTACCCTGGAGACTTGAAGCCCCAACCTCTCCCTTGGAGAGGCCATACCACAACCAACTCAATTGGAGATGGTTTGGTATATTAGATATGATTATATTCTAGCAAACAAATCTATGAGCATCCATTGTGATAACAACAACAAAAACTGGATGCCCCTTGGCTTGAGCCCCCAAAATTTGTCATTTGTCTCACGTTCAAAGGATTAGAACCTACCACTGAACTGAGCCCACCTAAGAGATTTCATATTCCAAAATTCATGATGATCAGAAGAATTTTAACCATCTGAGTCATGTATTATTATTATTTTGTGCTTTTTGGAGCTTTAATAATGATTTTTCTCATTCAATGCTCACATAAATATCAAGAAATAAATGCTGGCTATCATTTGGTAAAGCTAATTTTGACCAAGTTAAACTTTTCGTACTCTCAGAGCTATTTTACTTGTCCTGTAACCCTGGACCAAAGGTACTGCTTCATTACTAATCTCAGATGAATAGCTAAGCCATAATAATTAACCCACTGCTTTCATAACCATTTCCTTAATAGAATTTACCTTAACTTTCTCCATGAATAATTCTGGAGCTATGATTTTCCTTTGATGGACCCACATAGCACCATTTGATGTCACAATGCCTTGGCCAAGCAGTGTCCCATGCTCCTTCTGCTGATACGAAGGCTTCCCCAAGTTTAGAGATGTGCAGAGACTAATCTCCCTCACTACATCAGGCTTGGTTACGTGCAGCACTTGTTTGTTGCCAAGCGAAAACATGAATATTGGACCTGTAAGAATTAATTTCATGAACTGCTGTTACTACTTAATACAGAAAGGAGATCAATATTAATGATTTGAATTCATCATATCCTCTTAGTGCTGGAAGAATGCTCTTTATGTTTTAAATGTTAAAGGCCAGAGAAAACAAATGATGGCATATAAGTAAGAAATAAAAATTGCACAGAAAAAAAAAAAATATATATATATATATATATATAT
>JAOXJP010163712.1:0-12829 GCA_025762735.1 Platanus orientalis
GTTTTTGAATTTGATGTCTTTTATTGACCACCTACTTTTTCAACTGAACACTTTTTGGACCCTTTTACCCCCCAAAACAAGACATGTCTGTTTATAATTCACCATATACACAACAGAAGCATTTTTATCACAGAACATTTGCTTCGCCTCTCAAAAGGCAGTGCCGCAAACACCAAGGCAAGAGGGTGTTGACACACATTAATGATAATGATGATAATTGATTAGGATCATTGCTAACCAAAAGTAGTGACAAGAGGGTGAAAGAAGCAAAGAACGATTCCATGATCGTTCTAACACTGGTGAAAACTCGAATGTTTTGTTTTGTATCAGAGCTCTATTTATAGCTTATTTGCTTTTTGATAATGGTATTTATAGCTCATTTGTGATCAATGCAAGTTTATTGAATTCAATTTACAACTTCATGTGGTGTTACACCCAACATTGGCTGGGCTTACCACCTAAAACTTGACGCAAAAGTGAGACCCGATAAGGTCATATTAAAATCAGAAACAAAGATTTTGAGACAAAATGAACAATTCACCATCTTGCTTGACACTTCCTGTATACGGTGAGTCTCTTTATTTGGAAAAATCTTTTCAAACAAAATAAATTTTCAAATAAAAAGATTGAAATGATGCAACTTGAAAGTGCTAGAAGGTTAAGAAGAATAATAAAAAATAACTGAGTTGAAATAATAAGGGGAGACATGACAACTTGCAATTTAAAGACAGATATCGTGCTATATAGAGTGAAATGGTGGAACAGGATTCATATAGCCTATAGCCTGTTGTGTGGAAGCCTAAATTTGAATTATATACAACAATAAATAAAAGAATAAATTAATGTAAACAACACACACACAAAGAGAACAAGACAATTTAACGTGGTTCGGCTTAAAGCCTATGTCCACGGACAAAGACGATCAAGAGAGCTTTCACTATGAGCAAAAATGGAGATTACAAGAACACTATTGGCTGCCTCTCCTCCAAACCCTATTCCACGTTTAAGAGAAAAAAAAAACCAAAAAAAAAAAAAAAAACTCACGTTAAAACAATGTTTTACACTTCAAAAACATCAACTTGCCATTTTGGCAAGTTCCGTACAAAGTTAGAATACAGCACTCAAAGGTGTGGAATTGAAGACATCTCAACAAATCTCCACATTGGCTTTAATTCTACCAAGATTACATAGCATATAAAACTCTACTATCATTTTCTCCACACAAGCCGAAAGGGTAACTTTGACATGTGCACCACACTCCACCTTGGCTCACATTCCGAAACCACCTTGGAGAAAACCTGCATTGTCCTTCATAGTGAACTTTGCGCCATATGTACCTATAATGTACCTCCACATCGAACTTGAATCACAACTTGTTTGCTATTACCACAAACAACCATTGGCCTTCAAAAAACACTGCTACACATGCAATCGAATCAATTCGGTCATGAAACCATCCGATTCGATCATAACACAGCCAACACACATGTGCAGCTGCTTCAAGCCGACTTGCCTAGTCAACTCTAGAGAGAAACCTCGATCCGTTTTCTCCAATCACAGGAACCTCCTCACCGTCATCTATTGCTTGGAAACCTGCACCTTCTCTCTTTACTACATCCGTAAAAAAGACCCTACACAAGCGCTTATTATTTTGTGCACTTCATTTCTAACTACTCATCAAGGTCAAAGGAACACTGCCAATCACCGTATTCTCCATCAAACGATATAAACTATCACCACACTTTTCTCCTTTCATCAAGACTAAACAACCACATGTGATTTTCATAGCTCCACCTGCAGCTGAATATCTGCAACCCTTAGAGTCCAACTGGCCTAAGGATGTTAAATTCCTTCGTATCTTTGGGACATATGCCACACCACTTAAAGTATGAACCACTCTATCAAACATCTTGATCTTCACCGTCCCAACACTCGTGACATCACAAGTAGATCCATCACCCAAAGAAACAAAAATTGTTTTCTTTTCCTGTAACGTATCAAAATATTTTTTCCTGGAGCAAATATGAATAGGATAACCTGATCTAATATCCATTTATCATGAGAAAATGTGTCCATACCTTTGGAGATTGTGAGAACATCTCCAATGTACTTTTCCCGTTCCTTTGCCAATGCTATACTGGGATTATCGCATTTCTTTCTGTCAGAACGCTCTGGACAATCACTCCTCATGTGGTCATATTTTTTACAACGAAAGCATCGCATCTTTCCCTTTCCTCTAAACTTGGATCTAGAATAACCTTTATCACTTTCAAAACATTTTTCCTTTGTTCTTCCTCCTGCAAACAGACCTTCTGATTGCTTTTCACCATTTTCTCCAAATATGTTCTGCAAAGATGCCTTAACATCCTTCATGGAGATGGTATCCTTTCCATAGAGTAAGGTCGTAACAAATTGTTCATATGATGCAAGTAAAGAGTACAAAACAATGATTCATCATCAATCTTAATATCAATGTTTTTCAGATCCATAATGATTTTATTGAATTCATTTAGATGCGCTTTCACAAACATACATTCTCTCATCCTCAATGTATAGAGCCGTTGTTTCAAATACAACCTGTTCGTGAGAGAATTTGTCATGTACAGACTTTCCAACTTAAGCCACAACCCAGTAGCAGACTCTTCTTTTGCAACCTCTCTCAACACTTCATTAGTCAGGCATAACTGAATCGCACTGAGTGCCTTAAGGTTAAGTTTCTCCCTTTCGTCTCCTTTCATCGTCGTAGGAAGCTTTTCATTTCCCATCAAAGCTTTGTCCAGTCCTTGTTGAACCAACAATGCACACATCTTCACATGACATATATTGAAGCTGTTGTGCCAGTCGAATTTCTCCACTTCGTACCTTGCCGCCATGTCGAAAAACTCAATCACAACTTAGGGCTCTGATACCAATTGTTATGCGAAAGCCTAGATTTGAATTATACGCAACAATAAATAGAAAAATAAACTAATGCAAACAACACATACACAGAGAACAAGACGATTTAACATGGTTTGGTTTAAAGCCTAAGTCCACGGATAAAGACGATCAAGAAAGCTTTCACTATGAACAAAAATGGAGATTACAAGAGCACTGTTGGCTGCCTCTCTCTTCCAAACCCTATTCCACGTTTAAGAAAAAAAAACCAAAAAAAAAAAAAAGAAAAAATTCCCATGTTAAAACAATGTTTTATACCTCAAAAACATCAACTTGCCATTTTGGCAAGTTCTGTACAAAATTAGAATACGGCACTCAGAGGCGTGGAATAGAAGACATCTCAACATAACCAACCCCAAATAATTGGGATAAGGTTGTTTTTTTGATAGGTAAACATTAGTGGTTAATATATTAATAGCTGAAGACGGGTTTGAACCTAGGTTGTTGTGATAGATAAAATTTAATTTATAACAATTTGTAATTTATTATGCACTTTGTTTTATCATTTGTAAGAGACATCATCAAATGATAAATAATAAACTTATTCACTGAAGTATATAACCTTAAAAACCCTATATTATATATGAACTAGCCACTTAAAACTCATCAAGGAGACGTAGGGAGTGGAGAAGTAAACTAAAGGCAAGAAATAATAAATTATAGCGATGGTTTGCCAAGGCACCAATTCTAATAATTCTCGTACACTTTTTTTTAGAAAAAGATAAAAATAAAAATTATTTATCTTGGCCATATAATTCTCTCTAGTGTTTGTGATTGGCCAAAATTTTAATGAACTTCATAATTATGGTCTCATTAGAACATCCTAAACTTTGCCATTTCTTGCAAGCTCTACACTAACTTCCCCACTGACATCATTGGGAGATTTAGGTGGTAAGTTATTCCTAGCGAGCTCCACATCTCCTTCCCTGTTGGTGTCACTCACCAGATTAGATTGATTCTCAGTCTCCACCTCTTCCAAAGGCTTATATGTATAAAAGCAAGCACACACTGTGTAATATATGAGATTCAGAACTTGAATGCCACTCACAAGCCAGTAGTAGTTTTCCAACTTTCCCCTGTTGATGTTCCTATCAGGTAGCCAATTCCTATCCTTGCCAGAATATTCGTGAACTAGTGAAACCAGAAATGTACTTAAGTAATTCCCAGCCGATATTGCAATCCAGTAGAGTGCATTTGCAGTGCTTCTCGTGCTT
The DNA here is from genome assembly GCA_025762735.1 of Platanus orientalis. Taxonomy (NCBI): domain Eukaryota; kingdom Viridiplantae; phylum Streptophyta; class Magnoliopsida; order Proteales; family Platanaceae; genus Platanus; species Platanus orientalis. The sequence goes on from JAOXJP010163712.1 coordinate 4,152, forward strand.
TCTGGTGATTGGTCGTAGAAAAATTCCAAATGACCCACAAACATGAAAACCTCAGCCAACCCATGGAGGCTATACTGAGGAACCAACCAAAACACACTAATGGGGATGGTAGCATGAGGGTTGTCAAGTAAATTATGGTTAGCTGCGACAGCCTTTCTCTTGATCTCGAAGATTGCTGCAGCGATAGTAGAAAAAACATTGATCATGTAGCCTATGCCCATCCTTTGTAGGTAAGTGATTCCAGAAGGATTTCCGGTGAAGCGACGGGCGACGGGGACGAAGAGGCGTTCATATGCAATGAGTCCAATGAGCATAGGGAGGTTATTGAAGATGGACATGGTGGCAGGAGGGATTTGGAACGAGGAGGAGAGGTGACGGTCCATGGTTCGGGCTTGTTGGATGCTGAACGATTGTTGATGGGAAGATGCAGTAACAAATAAAATTCCGGCAGCCCAGATAGGGATCATTCGAATCATTGATTTCAGTTCTTCGACTCGGTGGACGGTGGAGAGCCTCCAGAGATTAGGTTGGTCCGAAACCGGCCTATCACCTTCTGTGATGATGGCTGCCTTATCTAAACACCTTCAAAGAATTTAAAGAGCAGTTGAATCAATAATATACATCAAATTATACTTACATAAGCACAAGAATGTTCTAATGTGACTCTCATACCACGACAAACTTTCCTACTTAGTACAAACTAATAGTGTTAGATTCATGCACAAACTCTTAATTTGTTCAAAGGTTTACAGACAAAGCATCGTTTCAAAGTGTAACTTAGCTTACTTGAGTTGATTGGTGTGAAGAAGCCTCCCTTGGGAAGAGATGTCAGCATCAAGTTCTCTATTTTCATACAAGAGATCGGGGTCAGCTGGTCTAATTGCATTCCTCTTCTTAACAGCAGCAACGACAACCTGTGTCAACCTGATCAAAGGGCTACCCCCAGGTTTTAACTTCCTATAGAGTGGAGAGCCTAACACAAAGACCACAACAGACAAGGCCATGGCTATGGTTGGTAGGCCAAGACCCCAACCCCAACTCACATTGTCTTGTATGTAAACAACCACAGTCAGGGCCATCAATGTTGCCACTCCCATACAGAAATAGTACAAGTTGAACAAATTCCAGCTTCGGGATGCTTGTCCTGATTTGGACATGTCTAATTGATCAGCCCCAAAGGTTACGACGCAAGGTCGGATTCCTCCGACCCCGATAGATGTGAGGAGGAATGAGATGTAGAAGAAACATAACTGCCACGCTGTAGCTTTCTGGCAATGCTCTTGGGTTCCACATGGTAGGGGTCGAAGCCTTGGAATAACTGCAGATATGGTAATGCCGATCATTCCCTGTGATCATTGTAGCATGAAATGATACATGTTTCAAATATGGGTACGGAGATGAACAATCACTTTTCCAGGTTAGCTTTGTAGGTTGAAAAATATATGTAAGTTTTAAATGAACAATGATATGTGTACACTGTCACAACGCATGGTCAGTATTTTAAAACTCAAAAACTTGCATCAATTGCATTTACATTAGAGTCAAGCAATTCAACAAGCTAGATGAGTTGACAAGTCAGTTAATTTGTATATAAAAAAATTATATGATATACAAGTTTTCTTGATGTAGTATGGGCTGGATAAAGTAAATGAGAAGCACCGGATCATCACCAATATTCATCTAACATTACACATGAAAAATGTGAAAGCAAGTAATAAGAAGCCATAAAAGGAAAAACTCATTTTTTGACTTTTTTTTCTTTATCAAAATAATGGCTAGTTTTTGTTTTCTTAAATAAGGTGTAGACTTGATAGAAGGGACATAGTAAAAGATGTATTTTGTGTTGTAGGAAGTTATAAGCACCATAATAGTTTAGTGGTCCTTTCGTTGGTAAGTGACTCGCAACCTTCAGTGAGAGAGTGTCCATGTAGACTCTTGTTGAGTTGAGTCGTCATCTTGTTAGTGAGCAAGTCCCAATCTTGAGTAAAAGAATCCCTAAATAAACTCTTATATTCATTGTGTATTGGTTGTAATAATCTATCTATCAAATCCAATATAATAATTTTCTTCTTTTTCCTTACTTTCTTCTTAGTTTTTATTTCCTTTAATTTTCAAATATTTGGACAAAATTTCTGAGAGAAAACTAAGTTCAGTGGGCGAGTCAATGTTGCAACATGTTGAGCTGCTATGGTGTTCATGGATGAATTGGATTAAAAAAACTTGGAGAAAGGATTAGGGAGAAGATACCTAGGAGGCGGAGTTTCTTAGCAAAATTAATAGTAGGAAATTTTCATCTTCAAGTGGTCATGTTGGACTAAAAATGGTCTATTGTAGAATTGCTATTAATTTTTTTTATTTAGAAGATTTTAGGAATGTTGAAGGTATGAGTGAAAAAAATTCCTCAAATTTAGGTTTTAGGATTAAGATTAGTTTTTTTTTCCCCGTATTTTTGGGATTCTATTCCAATGTAGGGAGTTTTCTCTCTTAATTTTTCTCCCAAAACTATCTAAGGTGTTCTCTTTTTGTATTTTAAAAGGAAGATCATCTAAGACTTTTGAAAACTTGTGCAAGATATATAGTTGGATTATCATATTGTCATTGACTTCCCTTCAGTTTCTTTGTCTCTTTGCTGGCCTATAAACGGGTGTTTCGCCATTGTTGTGCTAGCTTGTATTTCATAGTGCTAAGGAATGGAATTTTTTCATTTTTGAACATCTTGTTTGTGCTTCAATTAATGTAACCGTAATTTATAGTAGTTGGTATCAGAGCTTACGTTGCATTCCAACATCATGCTATCAAGAAAATGTGGTAATGGTGTTCGTAAGCCACTTTGGAGAAAGCATATGAGTGGAATGAAATAGGAAAATTCCACAATAAGTTGAAGAACTAGCTCAGCAGTTAACAACTTTAATGAATTTAGTTTTACTTAGAACCAAGCTTAAAATCCATTTCTTGTAGAGGAATATAATAAAGAATAATTTTTCCTTCATTGATTTTGCTGATAAAGATGCAAACATCCTTGATAGTGTGAATGAATTAATAGAAGAGTATCAAAATGTATTCTCTAATGATTTATTGATGGGATTACCTCCATTAAGGTAAAACATAGCAACTGTTGATTTCATAAAGAATGATAAGAAAAAGATCAGAAGAAATGTAATAATTGGGCTAGGGTTAAAATTCGTAATTAAAAGTTTTTGCATAATATTACTATGAAAAAAAATGAGGGGATTTTTCCAATATCGGTTCCATATATTGGCAAAATTTCCAAATAACGAGGTGAAATTAATTAGTGGCCAATTTGGTTTCTAGTGATGTTTAATTACTTTTTTAGCCATAAATTGATTATACAATAAAATGGGAAACTGAATCCCATTCTGGTATATTTTTGTTATTGCCTTCTTGGACTGGTTCTAACAATCAGCACCTAAAGGTTCTCAATGGTATCGGCACCTTCAAAAAAGAACTTGGCAGCGGCACCACATCAAAAAGCCAAAGTAGCATGAGTTTTTCATTCATCAAGCTCTATTAACATCATCTCAAATTTTCAATACCTAATGCAAAATACATCTTGAAGATGCCAAGTTGCTAAATTGGCAAAGTCTTGGACGTTAATATCAGACCTGATTCAAAACCCATCACATCCAAACGTTTGTGAAGTTTCTATACAAATTCTCCAAAATAGAAAAAAAGAAATTGGTGGAGAAGTAAACCAGTAGTAGTGCTGAGAGAGAGAACAATTGTTAAATTTGTAAAGATGGAATAAGAAAGAGAATTGAGATGGCATAGGAAAGGGGATTGGATAGAGAGAGATTCGTGGGTTTGGGGTATAAGAGAAATTTTTTTAATTTATTAGCAGTTAACTATCTCATTCTTTTCAATTTTGATCATTAAAAACTGATTTGGCCACTAATTAATTTTGTCTCATTAAAAAACCAATTTTCACACAGAAGTCCTATTGAAGAAATTTGTTTGAAAGAAGATCTCAAGATCTAAAATTGTTCTTTCAAAAAAATTTCATAAATTAACCAAATTCAAAGCCAAAGTTGACCCCAAAGCTTATGATTCTATTCTTTCCAATCGATTATACTATTTCAAGAGCCTAATTAAAAGAGAATGAAGATCTTAAGTGCCAAGTAGAGGAATATTGTTTTTCAATGGATACATTCATATCATGGTAATATATAGTTCTAAAATAGATATACCAAATGCGAGGGAGAATTCTTTTCGGTTTAAGGAGAATGATATAATGCATAGGATTAATTGGATTAAAAAAAGATATATCAAGAAATAGGATTAGGGAAAAGATACATAGGTGGTAGAGTTTCTAAGCAAGATTATAGGGGATTTCTATATCCGAGTGGTTTTGTTGGCCGGATTAGGGAAGGTCTTTTTTGTTTAGTGTTTGGTTAATTTTATTAGAAGATATTTACTTTTTAGGTTTTGGTCCCATTAATAAGAATTTTTTAGAAAATTAGGATTACTATTAAAATCTTTTTATTTAATGATATTTTAGAAATGTTGATTGTATTGAAGAGAAAAGTTCCTCTTTCAGAATTTATTTTAGTTTTTAGGATTTAGACGATTAGGATTATGGTAGTTTCTTTTTCTCAGTTTTTGAGATTATTTCTATATGATTGTAAGGCTTTACAAAGCTCTGCAAACGTATGAATGTAATTAGATTTTGTTTGGAGGAAATAAAGAATTATATTCCAACATAGGGAGTTTCTCTCTATTTGTCTTTATGTGTGTGTATATATATATATATATAGATATATATAAACAAAGAACATCTAAGAGCTTTGGAAAGTTGCTTAAGCTTGCCTTTCATAATTCTAAGGTACGGACTTTTTTTTGTTTTTTGAGCATATTGTTTGCAATATTCCAATCACAATTGTTGTTTGCATCAGTCAAGGAGGCTTAAAATTTAGTGTATCTACAGTAAAAAAGAAAAAATAGCAGACAAATTACGAGGGACCCCTTAATAAATAACTAAGGTCCACCTTGTATAGGCGCAGACACATTAACACCAAAAAAGTGATTTACACTTTTTGGGGATGAAGGATTGTGTCTGCTTCCCTTAAAAATGCTAACCTCTGTTGGGCGTCAGGCGGGCAGACACATCAGTGCTGAAAAGTGATTTACACTTTTTGGGGGGCATTTATCACTTTTCGGCGCTGATGTATCCACCCTTGACACCCAGCAGAGGTTGGCATTCTTAAAGGAGGCCGACACAATCCTTCATGCCTTTTGGGGTTGCCTTTCACTTTTTGGCATTGATGTGTCCACCTCTGATGCAGGGCGGACCTTAGTCATTCATTAGGGGTTAAGGAGTCGTACCAAATCCTGGGGCAAAAGACGAATGCAAAGCTGAGCAATTCCATCTTTGGGAGAGCCAGTTTGAGCTATCCCGGCAGGCTGGGATTCGATATGGAAATCTGTTTTTCCTGATGTATTAGAATAACATTAGGGGGCTGGCACATCAGTGCTGAAAGTGACTTTCACTTTTTAGGGGGTGCTTATCACTTTTCAATGCTGATGTGTCCACCCCCTGATGCCATTCTAGTACATCAGGAAAAGCTGATTTTTGCACCTAGTCTTTTCTGCCCGGCACAATATCATCTTCGGTTGCAAAACTGAGTGTAGAAAATTCATAAATAATAATAAAAGAAAACAATGAAAAAGGCATCTTAAGGGTATTTTAAAATAATTGGTTCAATTGATTCACTATGTCACATTTACATGATACTTTTCTCTATATAATTGGTGTCTCTCTTTGGAGACCTATTTTTTCACCTGAGCAATTTTTGATGTTTTCAACACGTGTCAGCTTACAATTCACCATAGATGTCACAGAGACATTTTCCTCACAGAACATTTGGATATATACATATATATATCTTGAGGAAAATGTTCTGTGATGAAAATGAATTATATGGTGACACATGTTGGGTTGGGGGTTAAAAACGTCCAAAAAAGTGATCAGTTGAAAAAATTGGTGTCCAAAAAGAGACCAAATTAAAAAATGTATAATTTGTCGATCATTGACGCGCATACAGAAGTCTATGTCAACTCAGACAATCACATATATATATATATATATATATATATATATATATAGAGCGAGAGAGAGAGAGAGAGAGAGAGAGAGAGAGAGAGAGACGTGTGTGTGTGTGTAAGCTTGGTAGTCTGTGATGAGCCTAAGCAAAGCTAAGCTCGTTGCCATCCTTATATAGACCATAGCAATGTGCAAATAATAGCATTAAAAGGGATAAGAATCATATATGATATAGCTTGGATTGATGTCTAGCTTGGATGTATTATCACATAGTAAAAAGGTGAAAATATGTTTTTTTTTACCATGATTTTAAAGCTATCAATGAGCTGAGCCTAAGCCTCCAACTGAGCTTGTTTAGCTAACTGAGGCTAAGTCAAGCTATACTAAGCTCAGCTCACTAAGAACTCGACTCATTTAGGTTAGTTAATGTGTAGTGATGAATTGATAACTTTGTAAAAAAGTTAGAGACTACTTTATTATGTTTATATAATATTTTTTAAAGTAAATATAATTTTTTGAACCATCTCCCATTTGAATGGACATATATCACACTTTTATCTATCAATGCATGACATGTGGCAAAAGGTGTTTAAGTCAATATATATGAATCAAAGGAGGGTATTACAGTTAATATACAACAAACAAGTGCCTTTGTATTTATTAATATACCTTTTTGAAGTACTTTTACCATTTGTGCTCTCTACTAGAAGTAAACGAAATAGATATTACTTATCGAAAAATAAAGAAATGAAATAAATGTTCTGTTCAGGATTTGGTACCCGGGACACCATGTGACTTCACATGGAATAAAATGGGCAAGGGTTAGATGAAATTTCAAATTCTCATCCATCCTATACCAAATGATTTCACCTGGTGCACAAGACATCATCATGGACACTAAATCCAGGGCAAAAAAATTTCTCCCAAAAAAATAAAAAGAATAAAAAAAAAACTAAAGACTGAGTTGTGAACTCTTATTGGTATTTTCTCCCACCCAAGTAATGCTTTTGAATTGCTATTTATTTACGGAGAATGATCATTTGTGTTGACACAGGCTTATATAAGCGTTAGGGGTGTTAATGAGCCGTGCTGAGCCAAGCTTTATCCAACTCAGCTCAGGTTGGTTCAGGCTCATGACAAGCCTGAAGTGTTTGGCTCAGGTTTGGCTCCGACTCGTAAATGTAGGCTCAGCTCGTCAACAGAAGAAAATTTTTTAAAATATATATATTGAGACATCATTTTAAAACATAATCAAATTATCAAACCCTAATTGGAGGATTATTTCATTCTTCTTTCATTTTGTCTATTAAAATCTTAAACAATGAGGAAACAACTGTTCTAACATTTGTATAGCTTTTATTCAAAAACCAAAAAATGGTAAAACAATTGGAACCTAAAAATATACTCTGCAACGTGTTGTACTGTGAAACAATGAAAGAGAAGAAACTTAGGGTATTCTAGGAGAATGAATTTTGGTGGAGGTCTATGGCTGGCTGGTTTCTATGAAAGAGAAGAAAGAGGTGTGTGGCATTTTCATTGAATGACTGTCAATGATTCTTGAATAGTGAGCAGCGTTCAACTTTTTTTTTTGGGATGTCAATTTTTAGGTCAAGAACTTCTCCATTGACATGGCATTTGAGTTCCTCTGATCTCATATTGTGGATGATGGAGACTAATTGGTCAGAAAATGGAATTCAATAATCCTTATACTATTTCAAAGGTGCAGAATTTCGGTCTCTCCCAAATCCTCTTTGGAGCCAAGATGACAAGGTCACTGGAAATTTCTAATTAGGGTTTCACTATACTTATGGGCCAGCAAAACAGTGGAAAACAATATTCTCATAGGTTGGAACAATTCAAGTTGGGAGCTCAAATTTTGAGGGTAATAAAAGAGGATATTGTAGAGGATTTGGAAATTATTTTAAATAAGACGGTATCCGTGCTGTTCCACTGATTCCATTTGTGAATTACAGGATTCAGAGACTGATTATACTAAAGTGTGTGAGAGTTTGAGAGGATGAGTTAAGAAACCATCAATATCTCGACCCCAAACAAACACAACTCTATCCCAACCCCTTTTTACCTTCTTATTCTCTTTTTCGGTTTTTTAAATCACGGGAGTTCGTATTCCAAATAAGGTTTTGGAAGAGAGGGAGAGAGAGTGTGTGGCGTTTCAGGTGGATGATGGAAGAAGACGGGGCATGCATCTCGCTCTGTATAATTCTTCATCCAGCTTCGTAGCCTCTTTCCCATCGGACGATTTCTTAACGAAAACGGAGTCTACGAACAACGAATACTTCATACTTGAATCGAGAGCAAGGGCTCGCGGGCGGAGAACTTGCTTTATGTTGAAGGTTTGGGTAATCAGCAATGAAGCCAAATCCATCGCCCACTACAAAAACTTGGCTATCAACGATGATCATGGGATTGTGGGTTTTGTTTGGGGAAGTGGACAGTGGAGGAAGATAAGAAAGAAACTGAAATGACAGCTATATCCTTATGTTTATTTAGGAAATCAATAAAAATAAGGAAACTGATGGTCATTTGGGCACAATACTAACGAGTTTTAAACGAGTCGAGCTTTAATCGAACTGAGCATGGTGAAGCTCGGCTCAGACTC
>JAOXJP010163723.1:0-12828 GCA_025762735.1 Platanus orientalis
GTCTAGGTCTCTACATTTCCTATCCCTTATTCTTGTAAGTTTATATACACCCATTTCACCCTCCCTAGTACTTAACTTATGATAAAGGTCATCATATGCCTTGAATTTTACATTGCTTACAACTTTCCTAGCTTCTTTTTTAGCATTTTTATATCTTTCTAGGTGTTCTATATTTTGTCTTCTGCTAATATCTTTTAGCTCTAATGGTTTTTTGGACTTCATCATTCAACCACCAAGTTTCTTTAGATGGTTGCACTTTCCCTCTAGATTCTGCAAGAACCTCTTGCTACTCTTTTAATGCTAGCGAACCATTTCATTTCACATGACATTTATATCTTCTTTCAAATTTCATTTCCCCTTGTTTTTCAATTTATCTCTAAATTTCGCTAATTTTTCATTTTTTAGGTTCCACTATTAGATTCTTGTATAATTAATTTATCATTTCTTTCTTTTTCATCTTTTAATACGAACATCTAACACCATTAGCCTATGTTGTGTGGTAAAACTCTCCCTTAGAATAACCTTACAATCTTTACATATTGACCTTGATATCCTCCTGGTAAAAAAAAAGAATCTTTCTATTTGGCCCACTTTTGAAAGTAACCAAATGTTCCTCTCTTTATGAAGTATGTGTTTACTATTGTAAGATCATATGCCATTGCAAATTTTAGGATTGTTTCTCCAGCCGCATTCATTTCTCCAAATCTATATCTTCTATTAACTCTCTCATATCTACCACTAGCTTTCCCCACTTGTCCATTTAAGTTACCTCTTATAAATATTCTCTCAAACTAAGGAATTCCCTGAACTAATCCATCCATGTTTTCCCAAAATTGTTTTTTAGTAGTTTCATCTAGTCTTACTTAAGGTGCATAAGCACTAATTATGTTAATTATATTTTTTTCTAAGACAAGTTTAATTGCTATATAATCATGTCACCTATTCTCTTAACATCTCAACTTCCTCCTTTAGATCTTTGTCTACTATTATTCCTACCCAATTTTTGTTATTGGCTTCTCCTGTGTACCAAAGTTTAAAGCTATCAATCACCTTAATCTTTTTCTCTTTCTACTTAGTCTTTTGTAGACAAGCAATATTAACTCTCATTCTTTTCATAGTATCCACTAACTCTATACTCTTACCTATTAAGGTTCCAAGGTTCCAAGTTGCTAAACGAATCCTACTCTCTTGGACTAACTTCTTTATCCACACTCATCTATGGTGTGGGAATCCTTGCATATTTTTTATTGCATCTAGGCATCGATGCAACACCCCTCACCAATTTTTCACCACATTTGGGGGACGAGGTGCCCCTTGCCAATTTTTCGCCACATCTAGGGAATGAGACGCGTCGCTTAAAGGGTACGCTCTAGTATTAAATTGATATAACGTATTTTCAGGATTCATGTTTAATGTTTTGAGTAGTTTATTAAGGCCGACTGTCAACTTGATGTCACCCTCCTCCTTTATCTGGGCTTGGGACTGGCAGTGTCTGAAGATACAAACATTGGTATCGCTTAAAGGGTACACCCTAGTATTAGATTTATCATAAATGTATAACATATAAAAAAAATTATAAGGATTAGAGAATAAATAGAGATTTTACCAAAGTTTTTGTTGAGATTTGAGGTTTCAGGTTCGATCCTTTGATCCAGCCCAAATCTCCCTTCTCAAATGAAATGGACTCAAGTGAAGTCCTGGATTTAGGCTATAGAAGCTAAATCTAGCAAGAAATTATAAAAAAAAATTGAATTTTTGAAGGTTTTAAGAAACTGCGATACAGGGTGTTCCTTTGCTGTGAGGCGCAAGACACCCTGTCTCGCGTTGGTGTCTCACATTTTGCCTTATATTTTAAGGGAAAAAGGCCAAAATGACCTTGATTTTGCAAGATAGGTGCACGAGATGCAAGACATCTTGCGAGATCTTGTACAAGGCCTATTTTTCACTAAACATAACCCTTTTATGTCACATGCTTGTGTTACCGATACGTATCGCGCGAGATTTTGAACCATGTGCATAGCTACTATACATTTATGGTGGTTTAATCTGTCTTCGTTGTCTCCCAGTAACAATACTATATTGTTCTTGTGCATCGTCATCCTCACTAAGATCTTGCTTCTCTTCCTCAATGGACTGAACAAGAGTGTCATCTTGCCTCTTTCCTGAAATATCACACTGAAACTCCACATGTTCGCTAACACCTCGGTCTTTATTTGCATCAACATTCTCTTTTCTCGGGTTAAACATGACAGACTCATTAAAAGTCACATCTCTATTAATAAGAAACTTATATGACTTAGGATCAAAGCATCACAACCTATATCCTTTCACCCCAGATGCATAACCCAAGAAAATGCACTTTTTAGCCTTAGGTTCGAGCTTACCTTCATTGACAAGAATGTAAACAAGACAACCAAAGATCATTAACCTAGAGTAATCCACAAGAGTGTTAAAACATACATCCACAGACGTCTTATACTCAATGCTAGTGGATGGAGACCTATTCACCAAGTAGCAAGCTATAAAAACTGCCTCAGCCCAACATTCATTTCCAAGTCCAGCATTAAAGAGCATACAACGAGTTCTCTCAAGGAGTGTCTTATTCATGCGTTCTACCATACCATTCTGTTGGGGCATATGTCTAACTATGCAATGCCTCACAATCCTCTCATCCTTACAGAATCTATTGAACTTAACTGAACAAAACTCCAAACCATTGTCAGTTTTTAATCTTTTAATCTTCTTGTCTGTCTACTTCTCAATCATAACCTTCCATTGCTTGAAGTTAAGAAATACTTCATCCTTATGCTTCAAAGTAAATACGCAAACCTTCCTTAAGTAATCATCAATGAAAGTCAACAAATAACGAGAGCCACCCTTTGAAGCATCTCGAGATGGATGCCAAAGATTAGAGTGGATGTAATCTAATGTAATCTTGGTCCTGTGAATAATCGAATTGAACTTAACCCTGCACTCATTCCCAAAGACACAATGCTAACAAAAGTCTAACTCTCATATTCTTTAACCACCAAGCAAGCCTTTCTTACTCAACTTTGTCATACCCTTCTCACTCATATAGCCTAACCGCATATGCCAAAGGTAAGTAATGTCAGAATTTGAATCCGTTGATGATGAAACCGTAGCTACACCTAAAACCATGCTTCCCTAAAACAAATACAAGTTACCATTCCATTATCCCTTCATAAACACCAAGACATCTTTTAACACCCTCATAACTCCATCTTCAATAATACACCTGCAACCATTGGAATCAAGAGCGCCCAAAGAAATAAGGTTTTCTTTAATTCTGATACGTGTCGAACATCCATCAAGGTCTTGACTATCCCATCGTGCATCCTGATCAGACTGTTCCAATTGCTACAGTTTTATAGTGCATATTATTCACCATTAAAACTGTATTGATGTTTACCTCCTTGTAGGTTATAAACCAATTTCGGTTTGGGCACATATGATAAAAGCAACATGAATCAATAATCCATTCATCATCTATATATATATGACAATGAGTAACTGATAAAATATTTTTAGAATCATCCGAAGAATTTTCTTTTGCGATGCTAGCAACTTTCTTCTCTTTTTTCTCTTTGAGCTTTGGACAGTCATGTTTGAAATGCCCTAGCTTATGACAGTAATTGAACTTACCATTTTTTTATCTAGATTTGGATGTAGACTGACCTTTATCACTTCTAAAACTTTTTTCATTTGTTATTTCTCTCGCAAACAGACCTCTTGTTTGCCCCTCACCCTCTTCTTTTCAAATACTTTCTTTCTCAATTCCCTAAAATGCAAGGATGCCTTAACATCCTCCATGCAGATGGTATCATTTCCATAAAGTAATGTCATAACAAAGTATTCATATGATGCAGGTAAAGAGCACAAAACAATAATGTTTTGATCTTCATCATCAACCTTCACATCATTATTTTTCAAATCCATGATAATTTTATTAAATTCATCAAGATGGGTTTTCAAATATGTACCTTCTCTCATTCTCAATGTATAGAGGCGTTGTTTTAAATATAACATATTTGTGAAAGACTTGGTTATGTACAGGCTCTCCAACTTGAACCAAAACCCAGCTGCAATCACTTCATCTGTTACCTCTCACAACACCTCATCGGTTAAGCACAACTAAATTGCGTTGAGTGTCTTGATGTTGATTTCCTCTTTATCATCTTCTGACATAATTGTAGGAAGCTTTTATTTTCTCACTAATGCTTTGTATAGTCCCTATTGAATCAACAACACATGCATCTTCACGCGCTAAAGACTGTAGCTTTTTGTCTATCAAATTTTTATACTTCGGACTTTGCCGCTAGGTCAGAGAGAAAACCCCAATCGCAACTTAGAGATCTAATACCAGTTTATTGTGTGGAAAACCTAGATTTGGGATTGTATGCAACAAAATAAAAGAGAAAAAACAAAAAACAGTAATCACACAGAGAAGACGAGTTATGTGGTTCAGCTTGAAGCCCAAGTCCACAAGAGAAAATGACTAGAGAGATTTCACTATGATTAAAAACAGAGATTACAATGAACAGTGCTGTGGCATAAAAATTGAGAAACCCCCACCATAAACCCCCAAAACCCTATTCTCTGCGGGTCAGATCTGGACCCCAAGTCAGGTCAAGGATACGGGTCAAAAGTTACATTCGTGTTGCTCACCTTCACCCATAAACGGGTAATATTTGTGTTTTTCTTTGGATTGTCATCCGGGTTACATCTCAGGTTGAATTCAAGACATAACCCAACATTTACTTTATTCAATTTTGTTTCCAACCCATTAAGTTTTTTGTTTTCTTTCAAATCTAAGCATTCATACTAACCACTAGTGGATTAGAAAGTAGTATGCATTGGATTGCTTGACTAGCGGTTTCAGTGCTGTATTTAGGGGTATCAATGAGCCAAGCTTTGCCCAGTTCAGCTCAAGCTCATCACATGAAGACAAATCTCAGGCTCAGCTCCCAAGCCTGAGGTGCTGAGCTCAGAATCGGCTTAGGCTCTCGGCTCAGCTTGCAAAAAACAAATAATAATAAAGAATGCCCAACAGCCTAATGGTTCATTAGCCCAATCTGTGAACTTAAAACAAGGCTCAAGTTCGATTCATTGACAGCCCTACCTCTATTAGGAACTGTGCCAATCTTTTCAGACGTTGACTGCTTCATAACTGATTCTAGAATTTAATTTATTACTTGCATGGAAATATCCTATTGGAACATGCTTCTTGAGATATTATTTGGCTCTCTTTTTATTCTTCTTTGGTCCTTGGTTTCTTACATCTCATCATTGTTAATGTGACAGGGTGGCGGCTGGATTACTTCCTTGTCTCAGAATCCATAGCTGACAAAGTTCATGACTCCTACATTCTCCCAGATGTTACTGGTAGTGACCATTGTCCTATAGGCCTTATTCTCAAGCTCTAGGTTTGTGGTAATGGTGCTTCTCTTTTTGTGACGGCTTGATTAAACGGTGAGTTCTGAACCAAGCAAATCGGGTGATAAAAAGTGAAATGTTGGTGAAAAATACTATCCTCCTAAAATGGCTTTATCACCATTTTGAGGCCATTTTGCTAATGGCAGAAACTACGAACCCTAAAGATGGTGGTCTTCAACCCAGTGGAGCACAATTTGCAGATAGCACATTCAAGAACAATTGCATTTTGGAGTCCGAACTGAACTGGAGGTATTATGCATGTATAAATCATGCAAAAAACATGTCTTGAGAAAAAGTTGTTATAGGCTTAGTCTGGACAGGAACTTCACTGGCACAAAGTGGTTCCTCACACTGCAGGAAAATGTCAAAGTATGGATGCTCATCGTCTCCTTTTTGTCATCTTTCTCATATTGATTCGTTTTGCCAGAATGTTGGTCAACCAGTTTTTGGAGTTTGCATCTTGAATCAGTATGCAGGTGCGCTATTGCCGGCTGATTCAAAATTCTGTAGTGGTAGGAATCAGTGGCTTAATCTCCAGTGGTTTTTGAGTTAATAATTTTGTATGGCAATGAGGCACTTGCATACTAATCATTAATATTTTCAGACTCATCATATTAGCCATCTCAGCTTTTGATAATTGACTAAAGGGGTTAGTACTCAGTTCCACACTGATCATTTTGGTGGTTGACAAGTGGCAAAAAATCAACAAAAATGAGGTGAAAGTAGGTGTTTTTAGTTTTATTTTTTTGCCACATGTCAACCATCAAAATTTGCATAATGTTAACAGAAGTTTAGCGTCCAGGAGACGATCGAAACTGTAATTTAACTGATCTGAACATGAACCTCACTGAGACATTGCTTTTGAAAATGACTTCTAGTTCAACACCTTTGGTTCTCCCTTTTTAACAGTCTAGCCATGGCGGGGTTATTTCCTTGGGAAGAATTTTTTGGAGTAAAAAATAACCACTTTCTATCACCATTCAGGAAATTTGATTTGGTGGGGTGGTGGCAGATTGTAATGAACCACTGCTACAACACCTGCTGTGATCCAGAGGTGGAAACGGAGTTGGTTAGGTAGGTTCAAGCCCAGTGAAACAGGAGTTAACCTGGATTCATCTAGATTATTAAGGAGGTTGAACATGCCTAACTGAACCTAGAAAGAGGTGTGGCTAGATAGGTTCTTTACTAAAATGCCAGGTTCCTGATTATTATTTGTTGATGCTCCTAACTCCAAATTATCTAGTCAAGATACGTGATTAGTGGGTTTTTTTTTTTTTTTTAAATGTTTATACCATAACCAATCAATGAGTCTGCTAATTGGAATTGGTAACAGAAAGATATCAGTTTAGTGTAGGGGTTTAACAGGGTTGGTTAGGGCAGGGCTGAGGTAAACCTGGGACCAGGTTCATCCTAAAAAAACCAGATATCTGAGCTCAAACTAGTTCAAGTGAGCATCACGGGTTCACTCTTTTACACACATGGGCTCACACAAAGCCCAAGCATCTGAGCCCAAAAATAAACCTACTAAGAATCAGGAACCTGGAAAAGCCCGGAACGGATCCTCTCCTGGAAATGTCCATAATGTTTGAATACAGAGATAGAGAAGCGAGAAAACATAGGGGAAAAGAGTAAAGAGTGAATCCCTCACTCATGTATTATGGGTATTTATATTCACACTATGATATAGCATATGGCATACTAAGAAAATATCTAAATTACCCAACTACCCTTATGCACATGTATACACCACTCCGTATACATTCCACACACATCGATACTCCAACAAAAGCATAATATTTACGAGTATGAACTATGAAGTGCTGAACTAATATGAGAATAAAAAAATCTCACCCATAATTACAAAAAATAGAAAGATTTGTGAAAAAATAAAAAAGAATCAGCTATCTATTACTCACGGTTATTATGGCCATTTGCATATATTTATGTGGTCCACACTCCTAAAATACACCAACTTTGAATATCGTTATGCCTAATTATAATAAAGAGTTACCACCATCAAAATTGAATGGTAAAAATTGTTACCTTTTTTTATTTATTAATGTAGGCCGTGTTTGGCAGCCACCTGCTATGTAATCATTTCATTTCAAATTTCCAAGGCATTTGTAGCCACAAGGTAGGTGTTGGTTCATAATGAACTCGTTCACCTTTTTTTTTGGATAAATATTCAGATTTATGATTGATAACATATATCATTTCATTTGATAAAAAAACCTAAGATGACTTCATTTATACTTTTTTTTTTATGAATGAAAAATTGTATTGAAAAAAGGGAAGAGAAATCCCAAATTAATCAGAAATAACAGAGGGAGAGAGAGAGAGAGGAGACAGCCTAGTCCTAGGGCTCCAAACCAACTAGAGGGGTACACCTAATCACCTTAGACCAATCCCTACAAAGACCCCCACACCCTTTGTACAAGGACGCCCAAAAAGAAATAAATATTTGGCTCTTTTATACACTTGAAATGAAGGTTCACAATGACCTTCAAAAACCCTCATATCCTGTTCCAACTAAATAGACCAACATATCACCCCCAGAACGAACCTCCAAATCTGATTGGCGCGAACCGAATAAGCTTTGACATGCCAAACAACAAGAAGAGATTTCAGATCACACGGGATAGCCCAAAAAAATCCCAAAATCCCTAAGGATCCTGAACCAAATTTCCCAAGAGAGTGAACAATGTAAAAGAATATAATCTACCAACTCGCCATCCTCCTTGCAAAGGCTATAGACATTGGTAAGGATAAGACATTTTTTTTTAGCACATCAATCATTAAGATCTTACCCAAAGAAATCACCCATAAGAAGAACTGAATCTTAGGAGGAACTGGGTTGTACTAAATATCTTCCATAGGACTAAGAGGTCAGCCCGACTCCTAAAGAAACGAGTCTCAGATCTCACACTATAGGTGCCATCGGAGCTGTCCACCTAGATCTTCCTATTTTCTTGATTCACCCTCACCATTATTGAACCAATCCTCTTAAGCATCAAAACAATG
This sequence comes from Platanus orientalis, assembly GCA_025762735.1. Taxonomy (NCBI): domain Eukaryota; kingdom Viridiplantae; phylum Streptophyta; class Magnoliopsida; order Proteales; family Platanaceae; genus Platanus; species Platanus orientalis. The sequence continues at coordinate 8,476 of JAOXJP010163723.1, forward strand.
GAAGGCACCTCCCAATCAAACGTTGGCCGCCTCAAGATAGGATGCCACCCCATCAGCCCGTTGTTGACTTCAAGGTACTCCGAGACACAGGCTAGGAGATTTGTAGCCATAGAGAAAACTGAGGGAAATCCCTCATCAAAGAAATCACCACACCAGTTATCCCTCCAAAACATCGTCGTCTGTCCATTACCAATCTCCATTCTCAACCCCTCCTTAAAGACCAGGAAGAATCTTATGATGCATTTCCAAGGACTAGAGCCGTACAGGTCCCTAATTAGATAGGGATCACCATTCTCCTGAACCCCGTGCCTATAAACAACAACTTGCCTCCATATGTTCTCTCTCAATCTCAAACCTCCATAACTATTGGCAAAGAAGCACTTTATTCATCAACTCTATCCTCCTAAGACCCAAACCCCCATACTGCTTTGGAGTGCAAACTTTCTCCTAGGCTACCAAGTGCCAACCCCAATCATTGCCTCCACCTTTCCAAAGTCCCACTAAAGTTTATTAATGTGATTCGCTATCAAAGGAGACATAACAAGGAGAGACATGAAGTATATTGGGATGCTGGTCATAGCCGCTTTAAGCAACGCCACCCTCACTCTTTTAAATATATAAAGCGCTTTCCAACCCACCAATTTTCTCCTCACCCTATCAACCATCGAATCCCATGCCTCTTTACTTTTGAACAATACCCCAAGTGGAAGTCCCAAGTAAGGAATAGAAAGATTGGCAACCCTACAACCGAGGTCATTTGCCAGGATCCCAATGTTAAGGATGTTTCCCACTCTTCCCAAAGTTCATCCTCAGTCTAGTCACGGCCTCAAAACATCTAAGAACACATCTAAGCATTTGAATTTTCACACAAGCGTTACAACATAGGATTAACGTATCGTTACCATATTGGAGGTGACAAACCAAAACCTAACACCCTTAAACAGGCTACCATCCTAAGTCTTGCTAAGCATAGCATCCAAAGTCTCGGCCACTAAGAGAAAGAAGAGGGGGGATAGGGGGTTTCCTTGCCACAACCATCTTGAAGCTTCAAAGAGGCAAGTAGGAGTCTCATTCACTAGCACCGAGAAAGACGTCTGACTAAAGCACCGCCACATCTAATTCCACCACCGACTCCTAAACCCAAAATGATCCATGATATAGTAAAGGAACTCCCAATTGGCGTGGTAATAAGCTTTCTCCATGTCCAATTTGTAGATTACCCCCAATCTACCCTGCCAAATCTGGTCATCAATACACTCGCTGGCACATAGAAAACCATCCAGAATAAAATGCCCTTCCAGGAAAGTGCATTGCTCTTTTAAGATAATTATTAGAAGAATAGCCTTCAGTCTAAGAGCCACGCACTTGGAAATGATTTTGTAAGTGCTTCTAATTAGATTCACCAGTCTAAAGTCCGAAAGCCTTCTAAATCCCTCATTTGGAATCAGAGAGATAAAGGTTGCAATACTCTATCTAGGAACCCCCACTCATAGAAGTCCATAACCACCTGCATCAAGTCCTCTTTGATAGTTTCCCAATAAGCCTTGTAGAAGGCTATAGGAAAACCAATTGGCTCGATGCCTTGTCACCTTCCATAATCTCAATCGCCCCTATAAAATCCTCTTCTTCGAATGACCTTTCCAATCAAATTATCTGCCCCTCTGAGAGTTGGGGAAACTAAATGTCATTCACCTTGGCTTGGCTTCTTAATCTTCAGTAAAGAGATTACGGAAATGCCTCTCCACATGAGATCTGATGTGATCTTCTCTCTCCTCCCAAACATCTCCTACCATTAAACCATGAATTCTATTAGTCATCTGTCTACAGCTCGCCATTTTATGATAGAACTTACTGCTCCAATCCCCCCCCCCTTTTCTGTCATTAGACTTTGGACTTCTGCTTCTAAAGAATCTCTTCCATAAAGAGCACCTTGACATAGTCTTCCTTAAGGATCTGTCGAACCGCCCTATCATCCATAGAAAGGCCACCACTCTCCTCTTTCTCATCAATCACCCGAATTTCAGCAAGGATGGACTCTTTTCCCACTGTAATGAGGCCAAAGACCTCCCTATTCCAAACCCACAACTTATCCCTCAACATCTTAAGCTTGAGACGGAACCTCTAACCTAGAGGACCATACACATCAATAAAGGCCCACCAATCAGCCACCAACTCTAGAAAACCTAGGTGAAGAAGCCACATGAGCTAGAATCAAAAGGGCCTAGGGCCAGAATTCGCTGCACCTCCCTATAACAACAGAGGGGAATGATGTGAGCCTAGTTTGGGTATCACTAAAGCAACAAAAGGTGAAAAGCAATCCTCCTATTCCATGGAAATCAAAAGCGGTCTAGTCTACTTAAAGAGGAATTTTCCTGGAAGTTAGACCAAATAAACCTAACCCTTGAGAGCGAAACATCTAGGAGGTTCCTGTCCACAAAATCACCAAATCGCTCCATCCCACTAGTTTGCCTCCCACCTCTACTTCTTTCATCACTAAATAACACTTCATTGAAATCACCTCCCCTACACCAAGGTAAAGAACAGTTAGCCCTAATTGAATCCAACTCATCAATAAAACAACCAAAAAGTGCCCTGTCAATTGGCCCATACACCGCAGTCACACACTAGTTAATAGACTCCCCCACCCTAGAGACGAGACACAGAAAAGCAGTCAACCTTGGAAAACACTTCAGAAATTTTATCCTTATCCCAGAAGAGAATCACCCCACCCACAGCCCCCAAAGACAGGAGGAAGATCCATCCCATCCTAAAAAAACCACTAATATCTGCCACCACCTCCAACTTGGATTCTTGCACGATCACAATCTCAACCCTACTTCTATTGAACATGTCTTTAAGCAGCCTCTTCTTATCAGTTGGACTAAGACCCCACAAATTCCATGAGAGGATCCAAATCGACATCAGCAATTGTCAAGAATCCCTTATTGGCAACCACCCCTTCCCCTCTATTATATGGAAGTGCCCACTCCAAATTTTGAAGCTCTCGACGATCCTCCCTAGGTTAAACCTCCCATCCATCCCCTAAATTCCTTCTACACTCTAGTTGACAAATAGAGCTCAAGTCTCTTCTTCCAACTGCTAAAAAAACTACCCCACCACCCTACCGACCTCACCAATCTTATCTAACTCTCAGTCTAAAACCTCCGAAAGAGATTGGGCATTCTTAGTCACCAGGACCAACGCCCTAGAAGAACACCCAAAATGAATCAATTTAACCTATTCCCCAATTGAGAGAGAGAAAGAACCCCCCACCCCCAACAAAATTCTTCACCTTAACAAATAGTTCCCCATTACAGGAGACCCTAGGGGGGAACCCTTCGACCATCCACAAGAGTTCCTAAACCAAGAGAATATGGTATACTTTTATACACGTCATCCCCCATCACTGTCAGGTTTACCTCCACAAGTGCCCCTCTCGAATTCACCCCATATGAATTGCCCCCATCAAGCAATAAATTCATGACTCCAAATTGCAACCCTTAACCCAAAGTCTCAGGAGAGAACCCTTGAGATTCCGGCAAGTCCACCACAGATGGCCTACCCAAAGATGTCTTCGCCTACCCACAAGACACAGGTCTCCCCCATCCCCACCCTCATCTAGCTGTCCACCCATGCCACCTCTAGCCATCTCTGCTGGAGGAGAGCTGCAATTAGCCCGAACGTCATGTTGCACTGCCCCCTTTGCACGACAATACTCTAATCCCCTTGCAACATGGCTTGCTCGTCCCAAGATGGAGGCTAAAGGAGAGCCCCTAAGATCAAGGAGCCCTTCCGACGAGTGCTTAACCAAATGGGCTCCCTCAGCTAATCAGTTCCCCTCCCACCCCGTCTTCCAAGAAGAAGGTCCCTTATTGGAGTTCTCCTTCTCAAAAGGGAGCTTCTAATAGCACCTCCAAAAGTGTTCTTCACACCCCCTTTTAAAAACATTCCAAAATTCCAATCATTACCCATGTTTAAAATTACCCTTCTAATCCTTCTCTCCACACCCACCCCCTCTCTCCCTCTCTCTACCCAACTCTGGCAACCCCAATGGCAGCAGTAGCAGTAGCGACAGTGGCAACGACGACAACGGCCACCTCCTCCTCTTCCTTCCTCTTCATCTTTTGTTTTTTTGTTTTTCTTTGGAAAGCCTTGTTCGGACCCGCAAGACCAAACAGAAAACCCTCATTCGGCCCTGTAAGGCCGAACAAGCACGGAAGAGAGAGAGAGAGAGAGAGAGAGAGAGAGAGAGAGAGAGAGAAAGAGAGAGAGAGAGAGAGGGCTGTTTGGGGTAGGGGAGGGGTGTGATGAGAAAAAAAGGGGTGGTAAGATGGGGATGTGGAGAGCACTTTT
>JAOXJP010163743.1:0-12827 GCA_025762735.1 Platanus orientalis
GTGGCCTCCTACAGGAATAAAGCTAAAGAAATCTTTGGCTTATTCTTGAATTGGAGGTGGACCCAGGACCAGGCAGAGATTAGAACGGGGATCGAGGAATTTTTTGAAAATTTATACTAGTTTAGTGGGTTCTGCATGAGTTGGAGGGTATGGTGTTTAAGCGTATATCTTCTAGTGAGAGAAGCATGATTAAGAGATGCTTTTCTGTTGAAGAAGTGTGGAATGTTCTCTCTGGTGTGAAAGGGGACAAGGCATTAGGGCTTGATGGATTTTCGATCTCTTTCTTCTAGAAATGTTGGGATATTGTTAAGACGGATTTAATGGATGTCTTTGATGAATTTTATTATTCAAAAGAGTTTTATGAGCATCTTAATGATATTTTTTTGGTTCTCATTCCAAAAAGTCATGAGGCTAAAGAGTTGAAAGACTTTCGCCCAATTAGCCTGTTAAGTAGTGTGTACAAGATCCATTCTAAAGTACTGACGTCCAAGCTTAAATTGGTAATAAAAGGCTTAATTACCCTGCCCCAGAGTGCGTTTATTGAAGGGCGTCAAATCTTGAATAGTATTTTGATTGCGAATGAGTGTGTTGAGGATCATAGGCTTTCTGGGAGTAATGGCCTGATTTGCAAGTTGGATCTTGAAACGGCTTGTGATCATGTGAATTGGGAGTTTCTGGATTATATCTTGGGTAGAATGGGTTTTCGGGCAAAATGGCGAAGTTGGATGTTCCTTTGTATTAGAACGACAAAATTTTCGATGTTGGTGAATGGGTCTACGGCGGGGTTTTTTCGGAGCTCAAGGGGGTTGCGTCAGGGAGATCCTCTTTCTCCCTTTCTTTTCATAATGGGTTCAGAAGTCTTAAGCAAAATGATCACTAGGAGTCTAGGGCAAAAGGGGGTTATATTCCAGGGTTTTTGATTGGAAAGGATAGGGATTGTAGGATTTCACATTTGCAATTTGCGGATGATACTATGATCTTTTATGATGCGGATGTGATTCAATTGGGTTATTTTAGGTGTATTCTCTATTGTTTTGAGGTTGTGTTGGGCTTAAAAATCAACTTGGCAAAAAGTGAGATGTTTCAAATTGGAAAGGTCCCAAACATTAGGGATCTTGCATGGATTTTAGGTTGTAAAATTGGATCCCTACCTGCATCTTATTTGGGTCTGCTGTTGGGTGTTAATTTTAAATTCAAGCTAGTGTGAAGTTCGGTGTTGGATCGTTTCTCGTCCAGGTTGGAATCTTGGAAGGCGGCCTTGTTGTCCAAGGGGGGGTGCTTAACCCTCTTGAAAGCCACCCTTGTGGCCATCCCAAACTATAATCTTTGTTTACTATTCCTGGGGGGTGGCAAATGACATAGAATCCAAATTTCGTAAATTTTTGTAGAACGATTCAGGGGATCACCACCACTATCATCTTGTGGATTGGAAAACAATTTGTAGACCCTTGGAATGTGGCAGCCTGGACTTAAGATCTATTAGAGAGCATAATCGGGTGTTGTTGGCCAAGTGACACTGGAGATATAGTGTGGAAAAGGAGAGTCTTTGGTGGAAGGTGGTGATTGCCAGATTCAGGGAGAGCTCACCTTGGGACACAAAGGAGGTTAGGGTCCGACGCGATTGTGGGCTTTGGAAATCCATTTTAAAAGTAAAGGTGATGTTCCGGAGATTTATCTGATTTAGGCTGGAGTTGGGGAGGGAGATAAGGTTTTGGGATGATTGTTGGATTGGCAATAGACCTTTGCTGGATGTGCTTAGGAACCTTTATGGGATAGCCACATACACTAAGAGTTGGGTGTCAGATGTTTTTGATGAGGTTAGCAATATTTGGAGGCCGCAATTACGCCAACATTTGAACGATTGGGAGATTGCGGACCTTAGGCACCCGTTGGCTTTAATTGATGGGTCCTAGCCTGACCCGTCAAGGAGGGATAGTTGGGAATGGGTCATTTCAACAAAAGGTTTTTTTACTCCAAAGTCTCTATATCTGGAAGTGGGAGGGTTTAGGGTTGGTTTGTTTCCAGTCGAAGGCATTTGGATCCGGGGTATCCCGTCTAAAGCTTCTTATATGGAATGTTTTTCTTGATAAGATCCTCACCATTGATCATCTTCAAAGTAGGGGTTGGCATATGACAAATTGTTGTGTTATGTGCTTAAGGAAGGAGGAATCAATTGATCATCTTTTTATTCACTGTGTCTTGGGGCATGCGGTTTGGAGCTTCTTTCTTTCTTTCCCATTTTAATATTTTCTGGTCTTTCCCTTCTCACTTTCGGGAGCTAATCCACGATTGGTGGATCTGTGATTTGGATGGTCTTCCCTCGATCATTTGGCCTTACCTTCCGGGGGTAATTTGCTGGGGTTTGTGGAAGGAGAGAAATGTTAGGATCTTTGATGGAAAGTCAATAAGCTACGAGGAGATGATTCTTCATATCCACAACTCTCTATTGGAATGGATGGCAATTATGAGTGACTCTGATGAAGAAGATTGGGATTCCATGTGGAGCGAGTAATCGCCTTGTTGGGTCCTGGGTGCTTTTCTTTTTCTTTATCTTTTGTTGTTCGCTCATTTTGCTTGTGTTATTCTTCACCTCCTTGGTGAGGCTTCCCTTGTTTTCTTCCGTTTTGTTCTCTTTTAATAAAGTTTATCCGTTTATCTCTCAAAAAAAAAAAAAAAAAAAGATTATAAATTAGGTAACCAAGATAAAACTTATAAAAAAAGGAAGTAAAAATATCGAAAATGGTTTAAATTCTAAAAACAATTATAAAAATAATAAATGCATGAATTGACAGTGTAGAGATTGACTTTCCCCAAATGAAATGTACAAACATAAATAATAGAGAACTTTTCAACAGAATAGTTAAACAACAATAAGCAGTAAGCATGATTATAATTAGGTACCCAAGATAAAACTTAAAAAAAAAAAAGTGAAAAAGATAGAAAATGGTTTTAATTCTTAAAAAAATTATTATAATAATAAATCCATAAATTGGCAGTCCAGAGATAGACTTCCCTTTAATGAAATGCACGGCCTAAAAGAAGAGATAACTTTTCAACAGAATAGTTAAACAACAATAAGTGTTAAGCATGATTATAAATTATGGAACCAAGATAAAACTTTAAAAAAAAAAAATTGACCAAATTAAAAGAGAAACATACCACTTATCAGAGCCTCTTGCGAAAGAAAATACGCAGTTGATTTTCAAAATTACAAGGACGAAGAAAAAGAGAAAAAATACAACTCTGGCAAATTAAACAACGGAGAAAAAAAAGTTAATTACTAGTTAACTATAAGGAAGTAGATTATTTTTCAATTTTTTCTTTTCTGTTTGAGGAGACTATCTTGTATCATATATTTCCATGTTTCCTATAAGACAGTTATTCACAAACACATAATATTCCAAACCACCCCTAATATTCCTTGTAGAATGCATTGAAATCTGTCCAAACAACTGCAGTAGCACCTAATTAAAGAGATTTTAAATTAGTTGTGAATTACTCAAAAGTTTATGAGAGAGATAGACGGAGTAGCCAATGTCTAAAAAAATATGGAAGAGAGGTAATATTAAGAAACAAAATATCTTTGCTATGGAAACAAAATCTATAATTGTTTTAAGTACTTTTTATGTAGAGAGACTGTAGGGCATTGTTTTTGCTTTTTTTGTTTTTTTCAACGAATAACAATTTATTAAACAAGAAAAGGGAAAGGGGAGCTAAGTACAACAACCGAGAGGATCAAAATAAGAAAGAATTTACAAGATACAATATTTATACACTAAGCAACATGAAAAATACAGGAATACCAGTCCCTTGTAAGCTCATTAATGGATAGCCCATCACATTCCTTTGATACCAAACCCACAAAGCTACCTCAAATATGATGGAGTCAATAAGCTGAGAGCATGATCTAGACGATCCTTCTATCACGCTCTCCATATGCCCTGGCAAATGCCATGAAGTAGAGAATCCCAAAATTTCTTGCCTCTTGGATTGGTGTGTTGTTACATACCATTGCCGAATAAGGTCTAAAGTGCTGTTTGGTATGACCCAATTGAGGGATAGTGAGGATAGGAAATGATACCTGATGTGCCGAGAGAAAGAAAAATGGATCATGATGTGGTCACCTGTTTCCCCATCCTTCATACAAAGGACACCAATATGAGGGGATAATGTCATGTAGGGGTGCCTTTTTTGTAGAAGGTCTATGGTATTAATCTTGCAAAAGAAGCAATCCATATAAATGCTTGAACATTGGGGGGGGTTGGGGAGGATGAGGAGAAAGTGGAAGAGGGATTTGGATGAGTAAAGGCCGGTAGAATCAGGGGACCATTTATATCTATTAGGGATGGAGGGAGAGAGGCAAATATGATGTGATGAATCATATAGAGAAGAGATGACAGTTAGCTCTGAAAATAACAAGTTCGAGGGAATACCATCAGGAGAGTTAAGAGTGGACCTCAGAGATGGAGGCATTCTTGTGGGAGGCAATGCGAAAGAGTCTAGGATGGGGGTAAAGCAAGGTTGGATGGCAATAATGTGTTTCCAGATGACTCATGTTCTTGAGTTAGTTATTGGATTCGTGTCCCAGCCATTTTGGTTTGAACTATACTTGCTAAGAATGAGTGTGTGTCAAAGACTTCCTTCTTCCAAAGTATATCGTCAAATCCATTTTCCAAGTAATGATTTATTCTTCATTATAATGTTTCCAACCCCAAGACCTCCTAGAGACTTTGGCTTGCACACGTAAGAGGTGATCCTTTTTAGAGGCTCCTCCATCCCGTAAGACGTCTCTTTGAAGTTGCTCAAGTTTCCTTGCCACTTTAACTGCCATTGAGAACACTGACATGTAATATACTGGGAGATTAGAGACGACAGCCTTAATGTACTGTTGGGCATTGTTCTTTTGCTTAAATATCCAACTCTCTAAATCATTCATAAATGCAAATCTTATTTTTTGGAGGTTCGTAGTGAGTTTAGGGGATTGAGAAGGGAGAGATAGATTTTAGGAACGAAGAAAGGAAAAAGAGTGGAGGTTTTATCTTAGAGTTATTTAAGGGGATTGAGGAATCTTTAGTAGGGAGGGAGAAAGTTTAGAGACGAGGAAAGGACAATGGAGATTTTTTCTGAAGAAGAAACAAGAAAGGTGTCCATGTGCTATTTAATCTAAAAAAACGGAAGAAATCGAAGGAAAAAAAGAAGAAGAGGGTGTCCATGTGGCACCCCCATTCATTTAGTATTATAATATAAATATTCTCCTTCATATTTGTCATTTGTATCATGTTTTACTACTGTGAATCCTGAATCTTATAACTATAAGAAAAGGAACAAACATCATTTACTATGCCTAGTAGGTCTTTATTCTTCTGTACAACCAGTACCTGCCATGTCATATTTCCAGGTAAATACATTGCATTATTGGATGATAAACTTATGCATGAGAGTATATGCTTAGTAACATGTATAAAAATATTTTATAGTTAAACTGCACACAAATATACTACATAATGTATCAAGGGCACCAAAGTTGGGAGGAAAAGTTCAACAGGTTTTCCAGATAGTTTATTCCCCAGTTTGTCATACACATTCTAGCATGTGTGATATATGTATCTATGAGTATCCTCTACAGACTTGTACCTTGAACTTTTTTTTCTTCGTTTTGCGCTTTGTGCCTGCCTCTATCTGTGACAGTGGTTGGGAGTTCATGTATCTTTTTGTTTGTTGTATAGTATTAGTATAATGCAGGAGCATTGATTTGAAAATGTGTTATTCCCTGCTTTTCTTGTTAGATATCATCACTACACATAGCTGGAAACCATGTTAAATTAATAGTACTTCAAGAAAGTGAAGCAAATTAATTGGCGGCTCTAGCGCTCTATGGCTACCTAGAAGCTCCAGGAAGCATATACCTTGTTCAAGAATGTGCAAGTGGCATGTGTTTAATGCACTATGATCTGATAGTTGTTCAAGAATTGTGTTTTACCTTCTTTTTGTTGGTTAGAAACATGTCTTTTATCTGGGACTTATTCTACAATTGTATCAAGTTTTGGAGTACTAAGATGTACTATGTATGCATTAGCATTGATAATATAACATAAAGGTTCAAGTTGTTTGATATACATATAGAAGTCATGGTTATTCAGTATCCATGGATATATGCATTTATATACCTATAGTTTTCTTCTTTTTTTTAAAAAAAAAAAACAAGGTTTCAAGTAAAAAATGTTATTTTTTTATAAGTAAATGTTTTAATTTATAAATAAATATTTAATCACAAATCTACCAAAAAACTATTATTAATCACAAAAGTAACTTTATGGATGCTGTTGACTGATTTATTTATCATTCATAAAAAATTAATATTGTGCATAAATTCAAACTATGATTATGTTATATTATACCATATATCATTAAGAGTTAGAATACAAAAAATATTGTTACTACCACTATTATCTGTCATGCATTCATACATTTGTTTCTTTCAGGTTTTCTTTGCTTTTAAAAATTTTCTTAGTTAAACTAGATATTTATTTCAAAGACAACCAGGTATTTGCATACATCTAATGCCTGATGAGTTTTATAAAAAAATTACAAAAATTAGTATTTTCTTTGTAGTTTTATAACAAAAAAATGCATGAAAATGTCCCATTTGTTTCCAATGTGGTTGTTTTTGACACAGTACAATGTGTTGTGTGTGTCTCTGTTATCATTTGTACATATTGCAAGAGCAGGCTGTAACAAACTTTTCACGTTTTCCCTTAACAAATCCAGGACGCCTTTGATGGATTCCATGCATGAGGATGATTCTCCCAATTTGATAGAAGTATCCAGAATCTTGAAGGACACTCTTGAGGTACATAAACACTACTTTCCCTGGTTCTGTTTCTTTTTCTCCTCCCATGACACATGGATTGATTAATCAGACATTTTAAAATGAGAAAAATTAGTTTTCTGATTGTTCTTTTGCCTGGTATACCTTTCAGATATCTGATGTTCCTTTAAAGGTAAGGAAGCTCATCTTGAGAGTATGCGATATAGTGACACGCAGAGCTGCACGATTGGCAGCTGCAGGCATTGTGGGGATCTTGAAGAAAATCGGGAGGGATGGGAGCGGAGGGATCGCGAGTGGAAGAACGAAGAGTGGTGGTGAATCAAGCAAAATGAGAAGAACAGTTGTGGCAATTGAGGGTGGTCTGTATGCCAATTATTCCATGTTCAGTGCTTATTTGAATGAAGCTGTGGTGGAAATCTTAGGGGAGGAGATGGCCCCAAATGTCGTTCTCAGGATCTCGGAAGATGGGTCTGGGATCGGAGCTGCTCTGCTTGCTGCTTCCTGTTCATCCCCCAGTGTTGATTGAATGATATTGCCATAAATATATATTGCTCTTGTAAGAACCAAGAGTGGAGGTGAATCCTACAGCAAAATGAGAACACTTGCGATTGAGGGCGGTTTGTATATGCCAGTTACTCCATGTTCAGGGCGTACTTGAATGGAACTGTGAAGGAATTCTTAGGGGAGGAGGTGACCCTATATATTGTTCTCAAGGTCTTGGAAGACGGGCTGCGATTGGTGCTGCTCGGGCTTGCGGCTTCCCATTCATCCCTCAGTGTCAGATCATATAATGCTGCCATAAAATTATATTCATAAATATATATTGCTTTCTTGTAAAATATAGAATTCATTTTCCATATTGAATTTCGTAAATATAAAAGCCTTGATGTTATAGCCCGCAAAAACTGATCCAGATTTTTGTTCTTTGTCCAGCTTTGTTTCAAATAACATGTCCGAGAATCTGATCTTAGGAACTTGCGTTTTGGATTTGGCACGCAGTATTACTTTCACTACTTTTCACAGGGTTCTCATAATTCTTCTTAAATAAGAAAGTGTGTTACTGGTTAGGTTTTTTAGAGGTGATGATGGGATTTGAAATTTGAACTCGTTGGATTTATTCGAGACATTTCCCATTAAGTGATTTATATGAATCATTAATATTCCTGGAGTTTCTCCATTATTCATATGGTTCTTAAAATACGGAATCATAAAAATCATTTAAGCACAATAACCGCGCCAAGCGCTATCTTTACCCAAGGCTTTGCCACTTCGTCTATGAGATAAACCTAGTAGACTTGTTCAGCCTTCACATTGGCATAAGCAGTCCAGATCTTTGTCTGAATCCCGTGGTTTGTAGTGGCCTGGTCCATAAATACCAACCCGATTCGTTTTGTACTATTTGTATTTATAACATATCTGCAAAAATTTTACACCTCGACTCATTGGGTCACATGGCAGCTTTGGCTTTGCTCTTCCCCTCGCCGAGGAAGGTTTGTGTCCGCTTCTCCAAAAACTGCTAATCTCTGCCTCTGATGGGCGGATACATCAACGCCGAAAAATGATTCAGCCCTGATGTGCACGCCAGGGGGCGTTAGTTGAGGACAGCTTATGCCTACGCTGCATCCTCTTTTGCTTGCTCGCCCTTTGGAGCTGTGAGAGGACAGCTTATGCCTACGCTGCTGAGCTTCCTGCCAATCCTCTTTGCTTGCTCGGCCTTTGGGGCTGTGAGAGGACAGCTTGTGCCTACGCTGCTGAGCTTCCTACTTTAAGGGCTACTCAATGAATTCCTTCCATTTAAAACCAAGTATATTTTATTGATTTTTTATTTTTTTTGGTGTTATTCCTTTTATTTTTTCTGCACCTCTATTATCAAGCTCAACCTTTTTGTGCTTATCTGTCTTAAATGGAAAATTTAGTATACCCGCTAGGTGACTAATATTTTGTGGTCGGGTCTTGGGTTGGATCCCATTACACCCGTGCAGTGTATAAAATAGTTGTTAGTTTTGTCTCACAAATCTCTGTATGAGATGTTGGGAAATATTATCTGACTATTAATTTTGTCATTTTTTAAGATAAGTGATCAAGGTTTTTATTTATATTTCTTTATTTCTTTATTTTTATTTCTTTAGTTGCTTAAGGTTTAAACTTTATAATCGTTTGAAATGACATTAGAATGAGTCAAAATATAAATGTTTTGTCTCTCATTTATATTTTTTATTTTCTAAGTATTTTTTTTCTATATATACTATGGTAAAAACATTTTGGTAGATTACTACAATATACTATCTTTATCTTCTTGCTTAAGTATTCTTGGATTCTTTTCATATGTGACTGAGTTGGGGTTGCATCTAAGTTCGAGAAAGCCTTTAAGGGACCGTGCTACTTTTGGAGAATGACAATTGAATCCTGGAGTTTAATTGTAATCAACACTACAAGCACTAAAGAATTGATCCAAAAGAGAGGTAAAATCAAAGTTAAACATATTGCATTTGCATGCCTTGGTCCACTATTTACATAAACCGATAAATTCTACAAATTCTTCTTTTCTTTTACTATTCTAATTTGTTTATAAATTTGTAATTTTCTATTATAGATAATTTTTAGTAAGTCTATATTTTCAACATTAAGTTGGGCAAACTTGTTCAATTAATCGAAGGGGTTTCATTCGATTGAACAAAATGAGATTTATTTGAACTAGAAACCATTGGATCGATCAAAGTTGGTTGGTTCAATCAAGTATAATCGGTTATTTGCCATCACACATTCAATCAATCGAAAATAACTCAATCAATTGAATTATCTAGATTGCGAAAATGAGGTTCGCTCATGAATGGAAGGACAAATTTGTGAAAGTGGTTATGCATAGGTTGTGCACATCTTTTTATGCCAAACCATGTAGGTGGTCCTAACAAGACATAATAGAGTATCTAAAATATAAATCCATCCCATTTGGGAAAAGATGGCTATACTGTAAACCTCGTGGTTAGCAATTCTAAATACATGAGAGAATGCAACCTGCTCGCGTGACATTATTACATGTTATCAATATATCCTTGAATTTCCTCGGGCCTGGCTTATTTTGGGAGATTTATGGTTCATTGTCTCTCTCCAGTTTAAATCATCTCCAATTGAAGTGAGAAGTCTTGGCAGTCTCAAATTAAAAAATCTATACGTAAAAAAATATGGGTACGTATCTTCCACATATTTACTTAAACACCTTCCTGTATCCCATGTGTATTTTCTAGAGGATACTCTTGTTAGGTATTGTGTGGCATGCTGATTGCACAGACTTCTAAACATGTTAAATGGAGAGACGATTCAAGCTCCCCTCTCTCATCTTCATGCTGCGCCTTTCCAATTTTAAATTTGCATTAGTGTTTGACACTCTTTTCTTCATCGGTTTTCATCCTTGCTCTGATTCATAATTAGATGGTTGTGGGATGATGAATCTGCAAACTATCATTCTGTTCGCCCCCTCACGGGGGTGTGGGCCCCATGCAATTTTTGCGTTGGGCCACACCATCCTGTGAGGGGTTGAACAGTACATCCTGGACAGAACATTCTTTCGGTTCTTAAAATAGTTTTTTTTTTATAATATTTTTATAGGTTGTTCTTAAAATAGTTACAATTTCGATATTCTAGAATGATAGTTTGGCACCAATAGTGCTGGGATTCTATGAATGCGTTCTTGTTGCGTGCAAAAGTCTATGGTGTGAGCGAATAAAGTCTTTTGAGAGATATCTTTAAAAGCGAATGAAAGAAGGCTCACCTCTCTTGATCCCGAGTCATCTCTGGTTATTTATTGTTTATTTATTTATTGTTTGATTGGTGACAAAGAAGATCCATGCGGTGTCAACAGGCTGAGTTAAGTCAAGCTTGTCTTAACTCAGTTTAGGTTTGTCACACAAGCATTATGATTATGCTTAGGTCCATTTCAAGCTTGTCATGAACTTGAGGGCCTAGTTCTATTCGGCTGACCAAACTAAAAATTAAATGTTTGATTGATTTAACTGAGGGATATCACAGTATAAATTCATACTTAAGCAAAAGATATCTTTTTTTGTTCTTCTTTATAAAAAAGATTAAAAACAATTTTATAGGAAAAATATTGTTTGTGGCCAAAATTAGTATAATCAATGTGTGTGACATATACTGCAATTAACACTTGATATGTTTTTTTAAATTGACGCCTCTGTTTGGGCACTCTATACATACATAAGTACTATAAAAATAAATAAATACAAAAATAATATGTTGTGTATTATATATACACATATTTAATGTTTAAATATATAATATATTAAACAATATTTATAATATTACATGCATATATAAGCCACTTAATGAGTTGAACTTTTAGCCAAGGTTGTTAAAATTGAGATCCTACGTTGGATTGGTGGGGTGCCTCGTGGATCAGATCGAGAATCATAACATTCTACTTTTCATAAAATATAAAGTGAAAAACCATCAATAATAATAAAATATGTTAAAAAAATTATTAAAGGAAAATGGATAAAACTTAATAAAATGCAACTTCTATACTCTACATTTCTATTAACTAAAAAAAAGTATACTATTTTCAACACAAATTATCCAAAAATTAATTAGTTAGCAATCAAGTACTAAATTACAATGTTTTCAAAGTTCTAATACCACAATAATTAAATATATTAAAATAATTCAACAAATTCATACTAAATGGTTTATATTTCCATCCATTTCCACCAGGGTAACAACAATTCAAACATAAATAAAGATGAACATTCAATCATCCAAACCAAGTTATTTATTATTGAGTTTAATATTTTCTTCAAAGTGGTTTTCGTCGTCAATATTTTTATCAATGTCGCTGCTAGCACCCACATCATCCATGGGGAAATTGTCAAAATCCCTTAATGCATTTTCAAGCTCATCATTTTCATCGTCACTAAGATTATGAACTTCAAATGGTAAGTGGTTGATTTATTAGTAGGTGAAGATAGGTTTTAAACCCATGTTTGTGGTATGACACTCACAGACTTTACCAACTAGGGTTTTTTGGTTGTAAAGAATTTTTTAAAAATTTTGGACAAAAGGGCTTGTGGGTTTATAAAAAGTGATTTTTTTATTAAGTTTGGCGTAAAATCCTAAATGTTTGTTTCATTAACCTAATAAAAAAATACCTCAACAATACAATATGTAGGATCGGTTATGATTGCAACGGAATCAGGATCCTATGTGATCCCATGATCCTGAGCGAGTTCCTACAGAGATCCTGCAACCTTAGATTTTGTGAGCGAGTTGGATTGTTTGGATGATTTAGGACCATAGGATCATATCCGGATCAGGATCTTGACAACCATGTTTTTAACAAGTTGAGTCTACTGTAGCTCTGGTTCAAGCTCACTTTTCTAAATGAGCTCACTTGGAGGCTCAGGCTTGGTTCATGATTAGGGGCGGAGCCACATAGGGGCAAGGGGAGGCAATTGGCCCCCCTTAAATTCCAAAAAATTTTAAAAATAATAAGGAAGAAATTAAATGTTTGTGATGACAAAGCATCTATATTGTTTAGGGGCAAGGGGGCAGTTGTCCCCCCCCCTCTCTCAAATTCCAAAAAAAATATCATGTGATGACAAAGCGTATGTAGTGTTTATGGTGAATTATAAGCTAACGCATGTTGTGTTGGGGGTTCAAAAAAGTATTTATGTGTCTAAAAAAGAGACCAAATTCAAAAACACATCATGTACCAATCAATGGCACACCTAGATAGGCATGTGTCAACATAGAAAAAACCCCTGGTAGGTTAGAGTAACAAGTCTGGCCACTTCAAAAGACCGTGTGAACCAGATTACTCAAGTGGTTAGAGACAAGTTTACGAAGACCTATGATCGTATATTGAATTTTTCTTTTTATATTTAGTAGAAAAGAGGAAATGTGATAACAGAAGAGATTATTACAAAAAAAAAAAAAAAAACAGAAGATAATAAAGATTTATAAAAAAAAAAAAAAAAAAAACCAA
>JAOXJP010163754.1:0-12827 GCA_025762735.1 Platanus orientalis
AGAGAGAAGATTGAACTCGTGAGGATGCTTCAGATGCCCTGCTCCCGCCTCTGCAACCTTCTAACAAGTAAAACTTGATGTTGAATGATTCTTAGGGGATGAAACAAACCCCCTGGGGATCGTTTAAGGGTTGCTAGAACCCTGTAGAAATCACTCGATCTGATCCCTAGAGGTAAGGAGATGGGATTAGATCTTCCACGTTACCTTCATAGGCCTATTTTAACGCCTATGCCTGATGAAATTGAATGGGGCCCACCACTAGGCCATCAAATAGGCAGGGGGAAGTAAGCTATAGGATCGTATGGGAGTCTGGTAACTCCAGCAATGAACAAAATCAGCAAAGCTTGCTCCTCGATGATGTGGTGTTCATTCTCATTCTAGCTGTTTTTGGGCCTGTTTGACGCCTGGAACATCTCTAACAGATGGGTACTGCTTCAACAGTGCAAAACTGTGTTGGAGACAAGTATAGAAAGGGTTGTCCAGCCCTAGGGAGTGGTTTAGAAGTGCTACCTTGATCAAATCTTCACAGGGAATTGAATGGTATTGAATCTCGTGTTGATACCCTGTTTTCAGCAAGCAACAATTGAAAAAAAAAAACCAAATAAAAATGAAGAAGAGATGAAAAATAAGATCCTTTAACCCGGGAAGGGAGTGGCCTCCACCACAACCGTTAAACTAGGGATTTTCCTAGACCCATTCCAGGGTTTTTTAGTTCTTCAACCTGTGGAAAAAGAAGAAATTGAAACATTAAACCAAACTTTTCTTTATTTAAATATTGCATCCCCTTTCAAAAGCTGGTCATGTGGGGCTTTATAGACTCCTACACGACTAGGGTTACATAAAAATCCGATCTATTGACTAAAATAACTTCCTCTCCAATAACTCCTCTTTAAATTACCCATAAACTCTAAATAATAACAAAAACATCCCTAATAAACTAATAACGACTAAAATACCCTCAAAATTGTGTCCCCCCTTTACATGAGACACAATTAACAAAAAGAAAATAAAAAAAGTAATAAAAGAGCTGTGTGCATGGACCAATGATCATCTCGGTCATAATGTCCGCATCATACATTCTTGCTAATGGGGACCTTTCCAAGTAGTTAGTTCCATCCAACTTGACTATGGTGATCTGCACACTAGGATTGTCACTCTGGATACTCATTGGTGACATAACGATAACACTACTTGGACCACTCCGAGATTCATTCATTGATGATTCTGACATTATGCAACACACAAAGCAGCCCACCACACACAATCAACAAAATATTCATAACTTCCCTTGTATCGCTCAATCCAATCTCAATAGATAAAACCTGGACATCCCCCAACATCCATGACAAGCTCACAAATAGCATCAACTAAGTCAAACCACCATGTATATCAACTTCAACAGCATTTCAAACCCCAAAAAATTGAGCACAACACTAGCCGAAAAATCGTCCCTAGCGTCATGTAATGTCATGGCTGAAGATCACTAAATCTCACCAAATCTTAATGGAATGGAATGGGACTTGTCCCAATAGATTTGTTATAAAAAAACGACCAGTCCTTTTGGGGGAAATGGTCTGAAACAACTTCTAGCTCTGTAGATCTATGATTTTCACAAATTGCGACTTTTTGGGTTTGCATCACAAAAGCTTCAAATAGAGCAAACTATGCATAAAAAAAAATTCGCAAAAATCACCATAATTACCAGCCCTAACCTTCCTGTCAAAGATGACAGTACAGCCTACTGATGTCAGCGTACGATCATGTTGACATTAACATCGCCCCTGATGCAAATACCTCCAATGCAGTCCCGATTTCTCTAAACAAGCTCTGATACCAAGTTGGAATACGTAGATTGGTTGGAATATGTAGGTTGATGTGTGCAGGTGTAGAAGAGGAAGAAGAAGAATCGCATGAGTATACTTATCTCATATGTTGGTATTTATATTAAGGATGTATTTGTACACATTACATATGGTATACTAAAGGTATGGGTGTGTACCACCCTTATTACATAAATGCCTTTGCATACAATACTTCAACAAATACAATGTATCTTAACAATATCTACCATTAAATCACAAGCACGCATAATTTTTTCACTGCTACCCAAGTCAATTTTGGCTTTCCTATTGTCTTTTTAACTCCAACTTATTAAGATGTAGCATTTTATCACTTTTCATATCCTCCCATCTTAGAATAAAATTGAGATGAATTGTTTTTTGGTTGTGCTCTAGTCAACATATGGTAGTTCAATATGATAATTTGGAGTTTATAATGCTTGCTATTCTTCGCTACCCACAGTAGTTCTTTACAATATTTATTTTCTACTGTTGGTTTTGATCATCAGGTCAGCATATTGTGAAGCTCAGTTACACCTTGAAAGCTTAAGGGACTTTTTTCCACGTCTAATACCAGTATAGTGCACCTCATGAGATGAACCTTCAATTTTCTTTTGACTTTGTTTATTTTTCCATAATTACTTATTTGATTTTTTATGCTGCTACTGCATCTTTATTAGGTTTTGTTATCAAACATGATTTATGCTGATGATGATGAGTCGCTTGTTGATGCTGAGGTGAACTTTTCTGCATTATTTTTATTTTCATGAACCATTCTGTATAGGTAGATATTAGAAGTGATTTTAGTAACCTCATGTTTCAGTACATACTTGCAGGAAGATGAGTCTTTCCCAGATAGAGAACAGGTTAGAAGTTTTCATTGATAAATTCCTAGTTTCTCTTTAGTTTAACTTCTTTCTTCAATTACTGTACATTATGAAATTATTTAGCTAAAAGCTTTTCACTGCAGAATCTGAAGCCTCGCTTCCATTCTTCACGATTTCATGAATCAGATGCCCTGGAAGATGATGTATTGTCTCAAGCCTATCATCTTATTCTTCTCTGGTTTTCTTTTTATTTGTATTTGACTTATTTCTTTTAGGTTAGAATGATGCTTAACTTCTTTTTCTTCTGATTGTTTTTACAATAGTGATTAATATCCTGATCACAGCTGTGCATTAATGATTGTTAGGTAACTGAGTTTAATTGATGGAATTACTTTCAGCCAACATTTTTGGGATGCTGTCATTTACAGGGTGATGACATTGTTAACATTTGGAATTTAAGGAAGTGCAGTGCGGCTGCTCTAGATATCCTCTCAAATGTGTTTGGGGATGACATTCTTCCAACATTGATGCCTTTAGTTCAGGTAATTTTAAAATACAGGAAGTTTTTCATTGTGTCAGATGAAAATTTTGATAATGTCTGGTTTGAATTGAAATATTGAAGAACATCCAATATAACGAGTTACAGTTACAGTCATCCTCTCGTTTAGCATTCTACCTCCTGTTCTTCCTTTTCCTTTCTAGCCAGCCAGAGGAATTGTTGTGACCGATCAAACTACTCCTCACTGTACAATAAAGTAAAATTTCAGGCTGGATATTGTTGGAAAGTGGTGATTTAATTTTGTAGGGAGGGAAAAGTATCCATTGTGTGTATTTTTTTCTAGTATAGAGGTGTTTTTTCATCTCTTTTCGAAGCATTTACCATGATCATCTGCTTCCCATGTGAATAAGATTATTTGGAAAATGGGATTCTGGGAAGAAAAGTTTTGCTGTGTGGCCCAACAGTTCTTTTTCCTGTTAGGAAGGGATTTTGATTTCACGTCCATTGCTGATGTGGTAAATCTTAACTATTCTATGTTTGAAGATCCTCAGATTGGCTGGGCATGTTAAAAATGCCCTCTTTGGCACACTGCCATATCTTTGTGTGCTCTATTTCTCAATTAATGGCAGCTCTTCAATATGTCATAATTTAGAGAATAAAAGAGCAACAATAAAAAAGCAAAAATCCTCTTTTCCATGTTGTGGAGGGGCATTGGGCTGAAATGTTATTTCTGGACAGGAATAAGGTGGTCAAAACGGGTTTGGTCATGCCATCTCAGCTACCACATGAAAAGCTCCCCCTAGCAGAAAATTGAGATTTTTATGACAATCCTAGATGCCTGTCCTCCTACAATTATAATAGAATTCCAAACTTTGGCTTGTGCACCATATAGCACCTCTAGAAGCTATTTACTGAATTTTTCTAATTTTTGAAACTTCTTCAGGTGAAGCTAGCTACTGCTGATGATGTGACCTGGAAAGAAAGGGAAGCTTCTGTATTAGCGCTTGGTGCTATAGCTGAAGGCTGCATCAATGGCCTCTTCCCTCATTTGCCAGAGGTAGTACCATGTCTCTTATTTTCATTTTTCGGATAAGTAAAAGGTAATTTATTGATAAAGTGAAAGTGTACATGCATGAAAAATATACATATAGAGTATGTCAGAATTCAGTTTGTATTGGACTAGGGATTTACATGTTGAAATATAATAAATATATTAACTCATCCCTCTCCTATTACCTTAGATTTTTAGGAGAAATGGTTAATTTCTTTATTTAAGATGGTATCAGATCAGGTTTTAGGTTGCGAGCTCAAATCTCCCCGTGGACGCAATTGTTCTCCCAGGCCTCACACCTAGTTCCCCCACGTTAATTCTACAAGAGTGTCCCTCCTGATGGGGACTCAGGGGACTCATCCCTCTCCTATCACCTTAGGGTTTTAGGAGAGACGGTTAATTGCTTTATTTAAGATGGTGTGGTTTTGGGAGAGTTAGTTAATTTATTGTCAACATGGTATTAGAGAAGGTTTGGTCGTGCGTTCGAATCCCAATGGAAGTATTTTCCCAGATGTAGTGTTGTGTGTGTGTGTACACATTGTGTGGACCTGTGCCTAGCTCTTCAAGTGTGTTCCCAAGAGAGAACAATGTTCCTCCTGAGGGGGGGTGTTGAAGTATATTAATTTGTGTATCTCCTAATGCCTTAAGGTTTTGGGAGAGTTGGTTAATTTACTGTCAACATTACAAACACAGTACTAGAAAGTACAAAAGGAAAAAAATACCATGCTGTTTTCAGTTGCTGATTTAAATAAATATGTTTCATAGCAGTTGTATTAAGATTTTGAAATTTGGTGCACAAATGTTGTTTCTGTGTAGTTCTCTTTGGTTAATTAGTTTGTATGACTTAAACATATAGACATTTTTTCATGGATTATTTGTAAAAAACAGAAGAAAATCATGGATATGGTGTTGCTTTTGTCTAATATTCTGGTCCCTTATCATTTTGTTGGATAAGAAACAAATAACATAATGCAAAATCAAACTGCAGAACAAAATTATTATCGTAAATATTTAGTTGGATCACCACGTTTCGTCTTCTTAATGTTGGAGTATAAGTTTTAATGCAAAGGGATTTTTCCTCTTTAAGTTTTTTTAATTCCACATTGGAAAGACAAGAGAGCACTTAGTTTTTAAGTACATGTGTGGCTGTGTAGCAAGGTACTATGTACCAAGTATGCGTACTCACGCGCATGGGCGTAGGCAAGGGCTTGGGTAAAAGAATGCTTGAGACGTAATTTGCACTTCACATGTGTGCATCGTCATATAGTCATTTAGGGGTTACAATATTCCTTTTCTACGATCTAGATAATGTGGTGTGATGTGAATGATCTAAATCCACGAGTAGTGAAATGGGTTGTAATTTGCAATTCTCATGAGTATAAGAAGTACATTCCACAAGTAGAATAAGTCAATTGAACCCACAAGTAGAAAAAATGGATTTCCACGAGAAAAACAAATGGACTGAACCCATGAGTAGAATAAGTGGAACTCACAAGTAAAACACAAGTAGTACGAGAACTCACAAGAAAAGCAAAGCGCATGAGTAATACAAAACTCACGAGTAGTACAAAATGGTTTAAAGAGTTGAATTTATTAGATGATATAGAGAAGAAGAAGAAGAAGAAGAAGAAGAAGAAGAAAGAACACAAGCATATAAGGGAAATTGTGTGTGTAGAGTTACCATTCTTATTTATATGAAATACATGAACTATACTATATGGTATAGTATCTCTCATGAGTATGACCATTATACCCTCAATGTATGTATGTATAGTACTTAATGTACTAACACTCTTTAGCTTTCTCCATAAGAGCACTAAAAACATCCCTTACCAAAGTGAATAGAAAAGGGAAAAGAGGATTGCCTAGTTGAAGACCCCAAGATGAACTGAAAAAACCTTTAGAAGTACCATTCAACATAATTGAAAAGTGAGGGTGATCCAAGCAGCCCATCATCCATCTAGTCCATCTCTCCTTAAAGCCGTTCTTTTCAAGAACCCATTTCAGGAAATCCACCCTATCATAAGCTTTTTTCAAATATATTTTACAAACCAAATCCAGTGACTTTGATTTCATTCTCCAATCCATGCTCTCATTAGTAATAAGAATTTCATCCATAATTTGTCCCCCCTTAACAAAAACTCCTTGGGATTTAGAAATCACTTTATCCATAACTTCCTGAAATTTCAAAGAAAGCACCTTTGTTATAATTTTGTAAAGACAGCTCACCAGGCTAATAGGGCGGGCATCAGAGAAATCCTTCGCCTCCTTTTTCATGGGGACAAGGACAATGAAAGTAGCATTAACACCTTTAGTGGTGGCTCCCTTCTCAAAGAATTCGTCAAACACTTTCATCAAATCTACTCTTACAATTTCCCAATTTTTTTGATAAAAAAACATTGTGAAGCCATCGGGACTGGCGGATTTATTGTGATCCAAGCTAAAAACAGCTTGTTTCACCTCCTTTGAGAAAGGAACTTCAAGTTTTTTAGCCATATCCACATTTAAGGCATTTCCAAACAGATTTTCAATGGTAAAGGCTCTCTTTGGTCTCCTTTGTATACAATTTGGAGAAAAAAATTAATTGCTTCGTCTTTGATGCCGTCAAACTCTTTCACCACTTCACCTTGATCATCCAATCTTGTAATCAAACTTTTTCTTTTCTTGCCATTCGCCACCTTATGAAACAATTTTGTATTCCCATCACCCTCTTTGAGCTATGTACATTTGGATTTTTGGATCCAACGAATTTCACACTGAAGCAACATTTCCAATTCCCCAAGAACGTCTTTCTACTAGGCTCAAAGACAAACCCTCTTCCTCCTCTATCTTGTGATCAATTTTTTTGATTCCCCCCACCCCTCCCCAAATCTTCTCTTTGTTTTCCTTGATGCTTCTTAGGGTGGTCTTGTTCCAATCCCGTAACATAAATTTAACAAACTGAAGCTTCCTCATTAACCTAAAACCCTCCCAACTCACAATCATTCCACCATTTTTCAAGCCTTTAAAAGACGGATGAAGGGTTCACACATTCTCAAATCTAAAGGGGGTAGGGCCAAAATTCACTTTCAATGTACTCAGTAATATTGGCCAATGATCAGATGTGACCTTGGGAAGGGCTTCTTAAAGAAAATGTGGATAAAAATCCTCCCAGCTGTTTGAGAATAAGAATCTGTCCAATCTACTTAATGTGGGGATGGAATATCTGGTCCTTCGTATGAGTTTATGTTTTTTTTTTTATTTAAAAAAAGAGGTTCATTCCTAGTCAAATTCTTGCCGTGTGTGTGTGTGTGTGTTTTTAATTTCTGTGAAACTACATTACACCTCACCAAGAGGAGAATAAGGGGAATTCACAGACTCACTTAAATATTTTATGCATTGACTATGGGGGAATTCAATTTAAATCTTGTAGTTGAGTGAGCCGATTCTGACTTACTACTCACATTGATATAACCCTAACAAGGGCTTGAACCACCTTTATGTTTCTTATTGTACAATTTTATCTCTGGTTTGGTGTAGCCCTGGAGTTGATTGAACATCTGCGGGCAATGGGTGAAACTAATGCTCTTCTGCAAAGAAATCACGTGAGGCATTTTCAAAGATGGCACACCATGATAAATTTGTCTTTTTTTTTTGTTATTCTTATTAAATGGAACAGGTTTTATTGTTTTCATGTGTTGTGTTTCTGAATGGGGTCAGATATTAAAGAGAGAGACTGCGTTGGCAACTGCCGCTGTCTATCAGTCAATGTTTGCAGCAGAGGATGGAACCATCCCCGCAACTTTTCAGGTGGGGTCTTTCATCTCTAGTGCTTATATCATAGTTTCAGAGATAGTTATGGACTTGATGTCAATGATCATCACTGATGATTGCCCACACCATCTTGTCACATCAACACATACATGATATTTTGGTGGCCACCTTTTTGGGTGAGGTGTAACCCAAAAATTTGACCAACCGGACAGTCTGGTGATTGATGAGTATTCTTCAAATTTCTCCCAGTTTTTCTATGCTCTAACCAAGTGGTAAATGGTAATCTACTGATGAATTAGCCAGTTTGATAAGGTCGAAAGGTTCATTGATTATGGCATGTGTCAGATCTGCAATTTGAGTATTACTTTTAATTATTGTCTATGAATATCATCTAGAGTTCAAATATAAAAAATTTGTGGAAATATGGAAAAGAGGAGCACCATCATGCTATTAACATCTGTGGTATTGAGTCTTCCCTGTTTACACCGGGTGAGGAAGGATTGGGCTGTGGACCTTGGATTGTGGGTTTCATAGGCTTGCAGATTTTAGGCCTGGATGGGCCAAATATTTAATACTGGACTTAAACAAGCAGAGCTGAGCCTGTGCTCAACACCTCGGGCTTGTTACAAGCCTGAGCTAAAGCAAAGTTCACTACCCCAATCCATACAAGGCGAAGTTTGGTTCAGTTCAGTTCGTTTGACAGCACAAATTGAACTGAAGCAGCTAAAGTCCACTTTGTATTAGTTGAACTGCATATACTCTGAGCTACGTTCATTTGCAGCATGGGAGTGATAATATTGTCATGTTTTGACCATTAGGAGGTGCCAATTGCATTATATAACCAACCTAACTGTTGGTTTTGTGTACAACCATGACGAAATGCTGGGCCTGCAAATGATGAAAATCAGCACTACCATATCATGGTAGATAGTTGACCTGCTCAAGCATTTTGTTCTGGCAATCGTTGTCATTGACTCTTTCCTTGGGTATTGTAGGTGATCTATATGACAGGGTGGCGGGAGCATTCATCGCAGCAGAAGGCCAAAACGAGAGGCTCTGCCACCATATCATTCAAGGACATCCAGAAACAATTTGGTACTTCTACCTAAACCACTCTTCTCAGTCTTTCGCTTTTTTTTTTTTTTTTGGGTACATTTAAGGGAGCAGGGTCTGTATTTTTTTAATGGGTAATTAAATAAACCGCCCCTTTTTTGCTTCACCTCATAGCTTATGTTTTTTGTCTCAAGACAGATAGCTAAGACCATCGTCATCTAGTCTCATGCTTGTGGCAGTGGCCATCCAAGAAGACCTTTTTTATTTGAGTGTAATTGACGTGGTGGGGCATATATTTGCCCCCTTTTTTATTTATTTTTGGTATCCTTTTCTGTTTCCTTCTTGTAACCTCTCTCTCTCTCTCTCTCTCTCACACACACACACACACAGAGGAATATGGCTGGAGGTAGCGAGACAAGATTTGAATAATCTCTTGAATTAAAATATGAGAGTGCTTCTAAAATCCCTTGTGCAAATGATCAAAGGAAAATAAATCATGTTTGAAGAGTTAAAATGGAAGAAGGGAAATGGAAACTTGTAAACTTTTGGACAGATTGGTTGGTCTTCAAACCAGCTACTCTGTATGCTTGTAGCTCCTTTAGATTGGCAGAGCATGAAAGCCACCCATTGACCCCAACCGAGGATACCATTGCTACTTTCTAATTGAGCTGCAAATGCTAACTCATTGCATTTTTGGTCTAGCAAATTCACATTAACATCCGAAGGGGATAAAACCCTGGGTAAGCCTCAATCAACGTTACAAGGCAAAGGGCAAGGCTCCAAAATATCATATTGCAGGTTTATCTACAAATGCCGAACGGGAATCTTAGTACCCAAGCACCTGTTATTTGCAACGATGTTGTACAAATACCGAAAAGAGGAGCAAATTAAGAATTTCGTGGTCTGAGAAATTGGTGTACGTACATGTGCGGATTGTGACAAAGCAAACTTCTGTTATAAATGGATTAACAGAAACAACCACCTACCTTTACTGAGAACTTACAATGGGTAATATAGTAGAGCTATGAATTCCCATTCTCCCCTCTTGAGGTGGAAGGAGAGCGGCCTGTGTTGGTCTACAGGTAGCAAAAGCCCTTGGTTTTTGAAACCTAATCTTGGAAGGAGATGCCTTAACAAGAACCCATATTGACATATTCCAGTTCTTAGCACATCAGACCCAAATACGACAAGTAGATCGCTTTAATAGCATCATTTTTCCTCTTCTATAATTTGCACATGAGGTCAGACTATTCTAATTGGTTCTTGTGCAAATGATGATGCATAAAACCTGCTCTATACTGTAGTGAATTTTAGCTGAGAATTAGCAATTTGCATTGAATCAGTCAAGTTCTATTGGGTATTTAGAATCAACTAAAGTTTTGTTTTGATATATATCTAGAAAAAAGAAGACATGCAAACAAAGCTGTTCATGCCATCGCCAAGTTTGGTTCTCATCAATACAAAGCCTTGTATATGACACAAGCATCCTCCATTTTGGCCAAAGAAGATAATTAAGCAAGATGCCTTAAACTCTTTATGCTCTAATTGAATATCTTTATTTTCTAAAAAAAATGTCATTACCCAGTGGTCCCATAACTACGGGGGTATTGGGAGGGTTGGACGGGAGATACCTAATCTTTCTTTTATGAAGTTTTAAAAAAACATCCCATTCTTATTACCCTCCATCCCAATCTGAAAATTCAAGTAACTCTCTCGATGTTAAACCTAGCCTAAATTTAAAAGTAAATGGGAAAACAAGAGTTAAATCAATGACTTGGTGAAATTGCCAAGTGCATAATCTTAGAGGGGGGTGAATAGGATTTAATTAGATTTTTAATTCTTTTTAATTCCTTTTACCCTAATCTTAATTATGTGAGTTAGTTAGTAATGTTCAAGTTTAATTTAACCCACTTAATATGTTTGGTGCTTAAATGTTAATGATTGCAAGTATAAAAATGTAAAGAACAATTATACAAAGATTACACGTCACAATACAAGAATTTATAGTGGTTCGGCCACACTGGAGCCTACGTTCACTTTAACTATTTAATTATATTAATCAGTCTTTTATAATGATTATAAGGTAATGAACAAACCTTAATTTACGTGCTCGATGTCTCTGGTAAGCACAACCTTTGTTGTCTCCGAGCCAAGGTCTTACAATTCGTCAACTGGCGTCTTCGACCGATGACATAAGGAATAAGGTATATAAACAAACCTTAAATTACATGTTTGGTGTCTCCGGCAAGTACAACCTTGGTTGTCTTCGAACCAAGGATTTACTCTTTATCACACGGCGTCTCTAATCGTTGATACAAAAGATTAGGTAAACTACCAATATGGTTCTCAATAACTGAATATGGTAATTTAAGTCTAACTATGAGAATCAAAGTTCCAATATATAGTGTGGCTCTCAATAGCTTAATATGCCAATATGGTTAACCAAGAGAATCAATGTCCCTATGTAAGCAGTAACTCTCAATAGCTAAATATGCCAATCCAGTCAAGTAGGAGAAACAAAGTCCTAATGTATAGAGTGGCTTTCACTAGCCAAATATATCAATATGTATGGTCTCTATTAAAGCAAAGGAAGTGTATGAATGCCTATAAAGAAGACAAGTATGCATATAGAATCATATAACAGTAAAAACCTCTATATAGACAAATATAAGTGAAACACAAGGACATTATCTCAAGTAAGGGAAACAATGTCCAAATGTAGAGAATGACTCTCAACTAACCAAATATACCAAGTGCATAGTCTCTACTCAATACCAAGGAGGTGTGTGAATGCCTCTAATCAAGGCAAGTATATAAGTAAATCACACAACTAAGTATGACCTTTAGGATAAGCAAATATAAGTGAGGCTCATAAGGGTTTTATCTCTTGGAATGGTTTTCCAAGGACTCACATGTAGAGTAGTGGTATAGATATACAATAAGCAAAAAGTAACCACAAACTACCTACAATGTAAATAAACTCTAAAATATAAGCAAAAGTTTTATTTCAACCCTTTAGGTTGGGAGTTTGTGTGCTTGGAGATGTAAGAGCACCGTCCTCGATCTTCCTCCTTTCTTCTCTTGCAAATGAACCCTCCTTTGTGGCCACAAAAGAGAGCCAACAACTCTCTTATTTTCCTTTGAAAGTTTAAATGAAAGTGTAGAGAGAGTGGAGCTTGTAGAGTTCTTATTCTTGTCCAAAAACCCTTTTATTTTCCCTTTGCTAATTCCATTGCGAAAACTTTTCTAAATCACTTGAAAGCTTAGGTTTAGAAGGGAAAAGTTGTTTTTTATAGTTGGGAGGATCATCCATGGCCTTAAGATAAGCATATGATAAAGAGATGAGCATTTTAGGCATTTGGATATGCAAAAACGGGATTCAAATTTTGAAAAATTCGTCTTAAATTTCATGTTAAAAATTTACCAAAAATACCCTCCAAACTGATTTGGGGTTTAGAAACCGATTTAGGTTCTCAAAACTCATATCGCAATTGATTTGGGCTTATTGGTTTTAGCCTTGGGAATTATTCGAAATTGATTGGGGGTTTGAAACCGATTTTGAAACCCACAATTTATTTGGCTAGTTTGAAAAAGCTCGTTGATCCGGTCGTTTTGAGTACTCGTGGGTTCCGAGCGGAGGTCAGGATCAAAAGATATGATCATTTTAAGTTGAGATGTCCATACTCACTTCTCAACTCATTTTCCACTGGTTTTTTTTTTTTTTTTTGAGCAATTGCACTTAGGGACATTCATTGGTCTTAAGGCCTTCCTAGAATCAAACCTTGATCTTTGGGGGTCTCTTAGAG
>JAOXJP010163765.1:0-12827 GCA_025762735.1 Platanus orientalis
TCAGGGCACGGAGCGCAACTTTCAGCTCAAGCATCGAACTCATGCACAATCAGGACCTGTGGCTCACTAACCTCAAGGGCTATCTTTCATATGCGGACTTCAGAGATCAATTTTAGCTTCTTATATTTCTTTCAGTGATCCAAACAAACGCGATAATGTTCCAGGTCTATTTTGACCCCTTTACCGGAACCCGATTCTGATTCCGTCAGTGGCATTACTACCAGAATGTTTGGGATATGCAAAAACCTCATAAGTCTTAAAAAGATAGGAGCCTTACGACCCAGAGAACGAATTTAAACAATAAAGGGGTAAAATCCAAAACCAAAATATCCCAAAATATCCTGTTTCTCAAAATACCCCCAAATCTTTTTCTAAACTCTATACCCCCCATTTGGAATATTTCAAATGAAGGGTAGACACTTGAGGACCACCACTCCTGGCCGTGCACCCCCCACTTGTTACCCCTTTAACCTATCACTACTCGACATGTGGCATGAGGGCCCACCACCTTTACCCTCATCCAGACACCCTCTCCACCTCCTTAAACCCTTCTAGAAGCATCTAGATGAGTCCCACCTAACTCTCTTCCCCTCCACACAATCCTCACCTCCTCATTTTAGCCATACATTTCTCCCCCTTCTAAAATCTCACCACTTAACCCCCTTCCCCTCCACACATTTCTACCTCCTCTCCTCCACCAACCACCTCACCCCTTCTACACTCTTCCACCCTAACCCATCTCCCTCATCCTCTCTCCTATAAACCTCCCCCTCCCACATTTTTGAGAGACCAAGAAAGAGAAAGCAAAAAAAAAAAAGAGAAGAGAGAAAAGAAAGGAGAGAAAGAGAAAGAGAAAAAAAAGAAAGAGAAAGAGAAAGAAAGAAGAAGAAGGACCAACCCTCTATCAGATAGGCCCTCTCTTCCCCCTCTATTAGAGTTCTAAATACACTATTTCCATGTCGTAATGGGCCCACCTCTTCCAAACAATGGAGTGAGACATGGGGGAGACAACTTGTCCCTCCCTTTTTACTGTTTTTCTATATGATACATGTTAAAGTAACTCTTTTCATTTTATTTCTATATGTTAATGGGGTCAATGACTTGCATCAAATGTCACTAACCCCTGTCCCTACATCCATGCCCAAAATGAGCCACAGAAAGTAGAGAAAAGTTTCAAGAATCGACCCCACTTCTTCCATTAAAACAGTGTGCTGAAGCACTGTTTTATAGAGCTAACCTGTGTGCACGATTTTTTTACCCCATCTCAAAAAGGATTTCAATTGAGTATTTTATTCCATTGTTAAGTTAATTATCATGGCTATGTGATGAATGTTTTTTAAGCTCATTATCTAATTCTAGCTATTTTTAATGCATTTTTTGATTTGATGTATAGTATGATGTCTAAATTCTGAACTGTGATAGTAGTTCATCTTGTTTAGGTTATAACTTCTCATACTTAATGAATCTCGGCCTAAAATTTTATATGGAAGCTCCTAACTGACCCCTCCACCCCCTGTAAAATTTTAGACCTGTCTAATTTCGGGATTGCAAGATATGGGTCCCACAACCCTGAGTTTTTTGAAAAACCCATGAAAATTTTACATTTTAGAAAACTCCAAACGTGGACCCCACCCATAATCCTGGGGCTGAGAATTTTCTTGAACTCTCCTAAGGGTGTCACTCACCTCCCCTCAAAAGCCCAGGGCCAACCGACCCCCGGAAGTGGCCCAAAACCCTAGAAAATAGTCACTGTTTTCTGGGCAAAACACAGTACGCCTGAACTCTCACTCTGTGAGAGATCAGGCATACCTATTTCAGGCATACCCTGTTATTTAGGTGTACCAAACCAGAAAATCTCCAAATTATTTCCAATCCCACAATGATCCTTGGCAGCCCCTAGACCCTCAAACAGACCCTAGAAATGACCCTGAGTCCCTGACATGTCAGCAAAACCCAGAAAGGGTTCAATTGGGTCAGTACGCCTGATCTCCACCTCTGTGTGAGATCAAGCGTATGTAAAGATCAGGTGTACCCTGCTCTTTTGAGATGTACCCAGACAAAAAAAATCCAAAACCACCCTTTACCCCATCCTAACCCTTGAATGATCCCACAACCCCTTCAAAATGCCTCAATAAGAGCCTCAGACTGCTGACACATCAACCAGACCTCAGGAAGGTCTAATTGGGTCAGTACACCTAATCTCCACCTCTATGAGAGATCAGGCATACAAATGATAAGGCATACTACCCTGAGATCAGGCGTACTGACAGAAACCCCACTAAAATCCTCGTACTTTTATTCACTGCTTGGTGAAAATAAAATGAAATGGTTAAGTCAGAGAAGTCACCTTAAAAAGGTGGGTAATTGGGGTGCCTAACACCTTCCCCAATTGCAACCAAATAGCTTACCCAGATCCCTGAAAACCACACCAGTCAGAGAGTCAACCCTAGGCCCAAGTGCCTAGCCCCGGCCCTAAGAAAGTCCGTATCCTCCCTTTCCCTAGAAAGGAAGCAGGCGCCCAACTCCGCCTGTAAAAACCCCAGAGTTGGTGGCGACTCCGAACACACCCCGAAGTGGGTCGCGGATCCCTTTTTCCACGATGTCCACAATGGTCCTAATTTCAAATTTCTATCCTTATGTTGTACTTGTGCATTTGTTGTTTAAGTTGAACAAGATTGGTCATAACGTATTAAGCATAAGGTTGTGTTGGATATTAAGTGCAAACCATTTGCAACTATTTCTTCCTTTTTCTTTTCCCCCCTTAGATTCTGGTACTAAATAAATTTATTGACTTGAATATCAGTACTTTCGGAGGGGGATGCATATGCCTTTTATACCACTCCATGTTGACCTATTTGGTCATGGTCTTGGTTCTAACTCTTCAATTGCAAGTTCTCTCAACCCTTAGAGCACATGGTTATCAATATGAGCTATACAAATTTATCCATATTTTATGACCACGACAAACTATCAACTTTTTCAACAAAGTATGTAGACACACTAGACAATATTTGGCTTGATTCTTTAAAGATTTTGTGAATTATAGCCATGTCTTTGTACCTTGATGTAATCACATTTTTTGAGATTTAGAAGTTGTGCTCTTGGACGTTGAGTATAACATTTTCTACAAGAAATACCATTGGTTTTGCAAGTAAATTTCTTTATCTATAGTTTGGAGTCAACAACATTACTTAACTTGTGATGTTTAGGACTAGTGTAATACCCTACGTTGCATTTAAAGGATAAAATTGTAATTTTTTCTTATAAGGATAAAATTGTTATTGCACATGTTTTAGAACAGACCATAGAATGGTTTAGGAACCCATTAGACCAAGGGAGAAGTGTAAGACTCAAGTTGGGTCTTAAACTTGTCAAGTTCGAAAGTTGTCCTGATTGTGTATTTGGGATAACTTTTCAGGCCCATCGACACCAATTCTGAGTGAATTAAAGGATGAGTCATACTCATACTTTGTTAGAAATATATTCGAGTCTACTTTCTAACGCCTTAAACGGTTCATAATTCTGAGCTTTATAGAGAAAGTTATAGTTGTTTTACTGAAGAGTGTCTGTATAGGATTTTTTAGGAGAAGCGTGATTGATCATGGATCACGTTGTGACGTGATTGATCATCAATCTAGTGATCGATTAGGAAACCATGATTTTGGTCTGATTGATCATGAAACAATGGGCCATGCCCTCGTGTGGTTTTTGCATGATCTATGCTCGATCACCAATCTCGTGATTGATCACGCTTGAAAATGCTAAATTTTCCAAAAATTATAATTTTTGCCACTTTTATGATGTGGTTTGCTCCTATTTGACCCCCACACAAATGAGATCTCATTTGAGATGACTTATAGCACCTTTAAGACTTCATTTAAGTTATTTAGATTAGAGAAACTTGAAAGAGAAAGATAGAGATTTTTTCCCAATTTGGTAAGCTTCACTCCTAACATTGGAAATATGCTAAAATAAATGTCTTTCTTCCTAGATCTAACCTAAATGAGTATGGATTCCTATTTATCTACCTTAGTTTATGTATTCTAACAATGGAATATCTTATTTGCTCATAAATAAATGAGGGATTGACAGACAAATAGATTTTGGAGGAGGATCCTCTTATGTATTAAAGGTTTGAGCATATGATGAGTTAAATATGCATTTTATGCACATATTTCCTTTCTTAGGTTCATAGAAATGTGATTTCATTTCATGTTTGCTAAGATTTGTAGTTTTTAATCTCTATGGAAATGGTTTGTGGGTGTATATGCAATTTATACTTGCACTTTCCTTCCCAGGTTCTTAGAAATGTGCTTTTACTCTATGTTTGCAAATCTTAGATACTTATATTTGTTGAAGATGAGCTTTGTTTTGGTGAATCTACATGTCCATGAGAATATTGATTTACTTATGTAGATTTTAGATCCTTTAATGTGAGCATGATTGAAGGGTTATTTTACACCATTGCTATATGTTCTTAGAATTTGAAGTTATCCATATGATGGTAGTGTTCTATTTTCATGAGTTTGGTAATCTCTAATATTTTTGAAAAAATTTATAGAGTTGGAATTACATGATTTGGAGGGAGTGAAAAGTTTTTTGTGGTGTATCGTTGTTCATTCCATTAATTTCTCTTGAAGCCCCCTAAATACTTGCTCCTTACCCATTTGATGAAAGGACATATGATTTGTTATCCATCATTTGTGTATATTTATCATGCCTATTGACTTCCTATGTTAATTCATTATTCTCTTTGGTATGTTTCATTTGATATATGTTAGACCATAATCAATTATTTTAATTCTATTGATCTATATGTTGTTATATTACTCTTT
Organism: Platanus orientalis; assembly: GCA_025762735.1. Lineage (NCBI taxonomy): Eukaryota > Viridiplantae > Streptophyta > Magnoliopsida > Proteales > Platanaceae > Platanus > Platanus orientalis. The sequence continues at coordinate 4,836 of JAOXJP010163765.1, forward strand.
GCATTATGTGATAGCTCTTAGTGGCATGAACATATTATCACGGACATGGTTTACTCCGATATTTTCATGAGACACTATATTTGGGATTTTTACATGAGTTTTTATAGGACTTTAAATACTTGGTTTTTAACCTATATGGACATTGTCATAAAACGATGTTACATCTATGAGTATCTCTTATGCTCCTAGTTATGGGTTAAGCACATTCATTTGCATATTGGCATTTGACCCCTTTCATGTGATTTACTACTTCATTCTTAAGGCTCTTCATGAGACAAATTATAGATATTTTTACAAACAGTATACTTATGCAGTAACTACATTACTTTATAGAAGCATGGGTTTGGTTTATCGTTTCTTTGACCTACAGATTTGTTTGGCACCACCCTTATCTGAGGAAATTTTAGAGGACTACCTTGGTCTAAGGGAATAATATGAGATTACCCTTTGTCCGGGGAATGATATGAGACTACCATTTATCTGGGAGAATGATATGGGACTACCTTGGTCCAAAAGAATAATATGGGATTACCTTTTCTCTGAGAAAATTATATGGAACTACCCTGGCCGGAGAGAATAATATGAGACTACCCTTTGTCCGGGGGAGTGATATAGGACTATCCTTTGTTTGGAGGAATGATATGAGACTACCCTGGTTCGGGGGAATGATATGGGACTACCCTTTGTCTAGAGGAATGATATGAGACACACTCTTGATGCCCTGAGAGATTTTTGTGGGATAATATGAATCTTTATGACTACAAGTACCTAATCATTGGATCACATTAATAGGTGAAGACGGTCCTAGTGACTCAACATGTGTGATATGATGTGCTATGTTAGAGACCCTTATTCAGGTTATGTGATGTATTTTGTCGGAGACCTTTTATGGTTTATTTATGATATGTTTTGTTAAAAACCTTTCATGGTTTATATACTATATGTTTTGTCGGAGACCTTTTATGGTTTATATATAATATGTTTTGTCGGAGATTTTATATGGTTCATGCGATTTGCTTTGCTAGAGACCTTTCATGGTTTATTTACACTTAGATATGATATGTGATAGAGACACTATTGTGTTTTGAATGTAGCATAGAGTATGTAACATATGCATGATTCAACGTGATCTATCTTGGATATTCATGTGATTATCTTGTGACATGTGTGTATTTGAATCATAGTAATGATACATGTATATTAAGCTTGATGTACTATGATTCCTTAGTTATCTTGATCCTTCCTATTTGTTACTATGATTATCTTTGGCATCCTTTTGTGTTGTATAAACTACATACATTTCCGCTAAGCCCATCAAGCTTATCCCAATTGGCACCACCCGCAGATAGAGTCTTGGATGACAAGTATATGTAGAGGCTGTTGGGGATGCGGCGATAAGAGATGATGGACGGCTTTTCAAGCCCAATGATGTTACATTTAATTTTAGTTTTAGTTTATATATCAGAGATGCAATACATTTAGTACTTTATTTATTTAAGATGGGTTCCTTCGTGTATAAGGGTTGTATATATTTTATTGGCTAATTCAGGCCCTTTATTTTTAGATGGTTATGATGATATTACTATTTCCATTGCACTAAATTTTAGATTACCATTGATATTATTATTTCGCTGCAATGTGATTTTATATAGATTTAAATGGATACGAAAAGATAAGGAAATAAATTTATATAGAAAATTATATGTGATTAGGTAAGAAAGTTAGTGACACAGTTCGAGTTCGTTAGTCTCTCAACTATAAGAAACAAATTTGGGATGAATCATTCACATGTCATAGATCTGAACCTTGCCCATTTCATGGCTTGTGGATTCGGATTGTGACTACTAGAGTCAACCGGAGGAACTCAAGGAGTCAACTGAAGGAATTGACAAACTATGATCAAAACAAGCCTAAACTAATGAAAGAAAATCCTAACTAAATCAAATCTTAATTATATCTTTTATTTCTACAACAAGAAACTCTATTGTTTATTTCCTAATAGTACCCACCTGTTGGTGGCCAGTTCGAATTTTTCTAAGTAAACACGTTCTGAAAGTTCCATTTTTATGACTATAATGCAATCAAAGCCTCGAACGGACTAGAAATTTGATTTCAATAATCAAATATTTGGCGAGAATCAGTAAATTTATGAATTGGGTAAAAAGAAGTAATAACAACCAAGATCAAGCTTTTGTGGTACTTTTGGCATCTGACAATCGAATTATAACTGAACTGTTTTGCTTAAGAAGCTTCTGAAGGAGTCCAAGTACCATTACTAGATGAGCTTCCATTCTTGTGTGAGGATGGTGGATGTGGGGTAACGCTCTGTGATCTTTCAATTTGCTGCTTGGCAAAAGGCTAACGATTTAGTAAGGGTGAAAAACTAAATTTCCACTTTGAGGAGTGGCAGTCTATGCAACCTCAATGGAATCTCCCACTGCATCTATGATTCCTACATTTATAAACCCAACTGACTACATCTTTATCATTACGATGACTGTGATGAACTGGAACAATATGAACTGTATAAAGAAACTTTTTTTATTTTATGAATAACAGATTTTATTAAGTAGAAAAAGTAATAATACAACAGATGGGATATCAATCAATACAAGAGTAGTCTAGTGATAGCAAACAAGATGCAAGACATGAAGGCTAATCTCTAATTAGATCATTGATTGAGAAATTTCTAAATTCTTTTGATATTGAAGCCCGTGTAGTCACCTCCAATGCAATGGACTCAACAACCTCAATAACCAACTTTGAAGTTGCTTCAAAGATCCTTTTGTTTTTTTTCCTTTTAAATGCTCCCAACCAATTCCATGAATTAGCTAATTATAATTGTTTTCCTCTTTCGTCCAGAAAGAAACCATTCCATTGCCATAACAAGTCTTTTAAGCATCTGGCATAACCCAAAGGACTGACATTTGAGCTAAGAAGTAGTGACAAATTGATCTTAAGAATGCACAATGGAGCATTATATGATCACCTAATTCTCCATCCTTTAAACAAAGCAGCAAATACATAGGAAAAGCATCAAGTAAGGATTCCTGCGTTGAAGCATGTCCATAGTGATTTGAATGGAGGTAGATCATTCTCTTGGGACTGTCATTAGCTAACAAAACTCTATTTTTTTCCATCTCCTAAGAATCCACATACAAAGAGGCCACCCAAAGTCTTCCACTAGGACCGTACATTACCAGGCCATGCCAAGCCCGAGCCTGACTCATTTAAGTACCAAGCCTAAATTTTAGTTAAAGACCAGCCCACGGGTTGTCATTTATAGCACAAGCCTGGCCCTGTGGATTTGGTAGGACCACCTGAGGTCAGCCTAAGGTAGGACTGACATCAGGGGCTAACACATCAGCACTAAAAAGTGAAAAGCATCCTCCAGAATGTTTAAAAGTCCATTGTAATAATCAAACTACAAATCCATATTAAATTTATAATTATATGTGTAATGGTAGGAACTAATAAATAAAACAACGTAATCAATGATTCTAATTAGTTTTTTCTTTTTTCTTTTTTTTTTCCCCCAACTCTTGACAACCAATTATATATAACTAGGCATCAGTCTCTTCCTTAGGGGAAGAAAACATAAATAAATTACAACATATTTTAGGAGAATGTCCCCAAAACAGATACCATATATTCACTTATAATGTGACTGGTCAGTCCAAGTCGTCGTTGTGTTTACATTTTGATTTTGTTAGCGCTTGTTCATGATTCTTGATTTATAGGTAGCTGCGATCAAAAAAAGATATAAATGTCAGCACTTCCTCTATTCAGTTCCCTAGCTAACTTCCTGTTTAATCCCTAATTAAATGAGAAAAATGGACAACGTTTCTAAACTTCTCAGTCTCTTCTCGAGGAAAGGTGGAATGTCCAGGGACTTGCCAGTCCTGAAAAACTGAAGCATCTCTCCGATGAGCGGCAAGCCCATGGATGGAACCAGGGGGAGTTTTTCCTTGCAGATGGGATTCTTTTGACAACAGATTGTCTCCAGATTTTTAAAGTTCAGAAGATTTTGGTGGTCAACACGTATCCAAAAAATCTCAACAAACTGAATTGTACATTTTCAATTTTGTCTATTATTTTTCCACATGTTAACCATTGAAATCTTTTGAACGATATCTGAACTATAACATTCTGGAGAGAATCCTGAGGGGATTCTTCCATTTGTAAATCCAATGAGTAATCCATACAATGAGCAACGCTACAACAAATAGAACACATCTATAACCACCTCAAACAGACCACAACAACTTCCTAGTAAAGGTCCCAATTCAGAACTATGAGGAAAACTTGAATCCTAAATCAATAAGAGCATTCACATATAGTTAGGCATATTTTATCTATTTTGCCTCTTAAAATTGACACTTTTTTTATTTTACACATTTTTTACATAAAGCCATACATCCAGCTCTTTATTTTACATAACTTTGAAAGCAAACTGTTTAATTAATATTTGTTAACTGATAACTTTGAAAGACATTGACAAGAATTGTTCATTGTCAAACAAAAGATAAAAAATAATAATTTTAAATTTATACTTAATGTTACAGTCAAAGTGATTGCAGCAACATGCATAATTTCAGCCAAAATGCCTAATCGGATGTAGGTCCTTTTTTAGTGAATTTTACGCTTTTCACTTGTTACTTTAGCTAAAAAGCTATTTTAGCTAACCGGATGTGAATGCTCTAACACTTTCTTAGTAGGACTATAGTTTTGAAAATTGGACCAGATCGAATAGTATAACCCAATTTAATTGGAACCAGTATCCTACATGGTTCTATAAAAGCTTAAAACTGTAACATACCAAAAACCACATATAACCGGTCAAAACCAGCCGGTTGTTTATGAACCTGATTATAAGAAAGCCAACCAGCTTTTATTTTTTGAGAAAGTTAAGAAGAAATAATTAGAAAGGTGTCTTTCCATGTTTCAATCCCACTTCAATGAATTGTTTTATTTTTGGTATTTTATTACATTTTTAGGTATCGTTGAAAAATTAGACACCCTGTTTTAAAGCATACCAAGTCTCGAATGATTTGGATTTAAGGTTTTTTGGTTGAAAAGAATTTTTTTTTTTAAATTTTTTTGGGCTGAAAGGGCCTGTGGGTTCATAAAGAGTGGTTACTTTATTAAGTTAGGCTTAAAAGCCTAAATAATTGTTCCATTAAATCAACAAAAAAACGTCTAGCAGTACAATATGTAGGATTGGTTAAGACCATTGTGGGATTGTGACTCTGCGGAGATCCTACAACGTCACGATTTTGGGGGCAAGTCAAATCGTTGGACGATTTAGGATCGTATCAACCCCTTTACATTAGTATAATATAATAGATTAGACTATTAAAACACCCTTAGATTTCAAAGCTAAAGTTTGTTAGTAACTTAAGACCCACCACTGTCCCACATTCCTCTTGTCACCAACGAGAATGGCCACTAGCTATGTTTAACATGGTGACCAGCTTGTTGACATCATCCCAGTTTTATCAGCTGGTCAACTAAGAACTCTGCCGAGTTTACCAGTTAACTGGCTGGATTTTAAACACTGGTGTATTCATTACAGCAATAACTAAAACATTCTATATATTAGACGAGCCTTTTAATAATACAACCAGAGAAAAACCTGACAATAAAGGTGTGACTGATCACCCTCTTGCCATGCACCACAGTGATCATCGTAACCAATTATCTTACAACTGGTGTTTATTTAACTTAAAATAATTGAATTCGTTTTATATCGGATTAGACAAGTTTTAAGTATATACCTCCATCAACCCATTTTCTGAAGTAGTAGTGTTGTTTTGCTTTAGAGATCCTGAAGTAGTAGAAGCAGAAAGAGTTTTGCTTTAATTTAGGAGAAGTTTTCCACTGCATCAGTCTTAGCATTGTCGAGCTTTAAAAAGCTCTTCTAAATAGAGTGTGACGCTTCCATTGTGGGGGTAGGTATTATGCTGTCACAAGAGGGTCAACCAGTAGCATTCCACAGTGACAAGCTTAGTGAGGTGTGTAAGAAGTGGTCGACATATGAAGTAGATTTTTATGCAGTCTTTTGTGCCTTAAAATGGTAGCATTACTTGATTCAACGTGAATTTTTGTTATTCCCTAACCACCAAGTATTAAAATTCATTAACAGTCATAATAGCATCAACCGAATGCACGCTAGGTGGGTTTCCTACATTCAGAAGTTCTCATTTTCACTTAAGCACAAGTCAGGACAGCAGAACAAGGTCGCTGATGCATTGAGTCAATGCGCATCCCTGTTAGTGACATTGCAGACTAAAGTTATTGGGTTTGACAGCTTGAAGGAATTGTATAAAGAAGATGATGACTTTGGGAGTATTTGGGCTAAGTGCTAGAATAGAAGATCGGTAGAAGGTATCCTAATCCAAGATGGATACCTAATTCAGGGTAGTCAATTGTGTATCACAAGAAGTTCACTAAGGGAGCAGATAATCCATGAGTTGCATGGTGGTGGTTTAGGTGGACATCTAGGACAAGATAAGATAGTAGCCTTGGTTGAAGAGTAGTACTATTGGCCTCAGTTGAAGAGGGATGTAGGCAATCATATTCGCAAGTGCCCAATTTGTCAAACGGCAAAAGGTTAATCTCAAAATACAAACCTGTACTTGTCTTTACTAATTCCAGCGTTGCCTTGGATGGATCTGTCTATGGATTTTATATTGGGTCTTCCACGGACTCAACGAGGTATGGACTTTGTCTTTGTGGTAGTTGACAGGTATTCAAAAATGACACATTTTATTCCCTGCAAGAAGACCTCGGATACTGTGCATGTAGCTAATTTGTTCTTTAAGGAGATTGTCCTTTTGCATGGAATGCCTCAATCCATCACATCAAACCGTGACACTAAGTTTCTTTCCCATTTTTGGAAGACTTTATGAAAGTGGTTTGACACATCTCTGAATTATAACAGCACAAGTCATCTACAGACTGATGATCAGACCGAGGTGGTGAAATGGACTTTAGGCAATCTTATTCGTTGTATTTCTGGTGAAAAGCCGAAGCAATGGGACTTAGCACTGGTATAGACAGAGTTCGCTTTTAACAGCATGACGAACAGGTCGACAAGGAAATCACCTTTCTCCATTGTCTACGGTTGTCCGCTAAAGCATGCACTAGATTTAGTATCACTACCAAAGCTTCCTAGAATGAGTATTGCAGCTGAAAATATGACAAATAGGATTCAAGCCATACAAGAGGAGGTGTGAAAACAACTTGAAGAGTCTAGTGCCAAATACAAAAAAGCGGCTGATAAAAAGAGGTGGGGAAGGTATTCAATGAAGGAGATTTGGTGATAGTCTATCTGCGAAAGGGGAGGTTTCCTGTGGGCACCTACAACAAGCTGAAGGATAAGAAATATGGTCCTTACCAAATTATTAAAAAGATTAATAATAATTCTTATATTGTTGATCTTCTAGATGATATGGCTATTTCTTGTACTTTCAACGTGGCTGATGTATTCGAGTACCTCTCGCCTGATGAACCAAGTTACCTAGAACCTAACTCGAGGTCGAGTTCTTTCCAAGTGGGGAGGGACTGATGTAGAACAGATGCCACAAGCAGTTTTGTGAGTTACATACAAGAAGGGTAAAAAGCTCTAGTAGAAATCATGAGCCTCGAGAACGGAATTGCATAAAATTTGGTGATCTTAAACGAAATTTCATAAGGATCAAAACTCATCGCTTTGCTGTGAGCACCACCACTTTTCGCATAAATTCCATCGTTAAAGCCCTCAAATCAACGTTTTTCTATTTTTAGTAATTTTCCTTTTTGCTATAACTTTCTATTTAGAAGTCAGAATAAGATCATGCTTGTTCTGAGATGTTTCTTAGTGATAGTAGTATTTGATTTTGTTATTATTTCAATTTTTCTATATTTGGTAAAATTTACCAAATTAGTCTAATTTCGTGCCTAACATGAATTAGGGTTTCTTTTCTCTATTTAAAGCATTGTAGCCTTCAA
>JAOXJP010163786.1:0-12827 GCA_025762735.1 Platanus orientalis
GTTGATTCCAAACCCTAAAAGGGCAAACAGTAAGCCAATTAGAGGGGTCAATCACCCCTCTAAGAGACCAAAACCTTGAGGGGTCTCCTGTAGGTAAAAAGGTCAAAATCAAGAAGAGTTTGTGGGCAGTTTACAAGCTAACACCTATTTTCACCCTAAATTAAAATTCAGGCATTGAGAGCTAAAACAGGCGTTAGGCCTGAGAAAAATTCAGCAAACCCCCAACTCACATTAAAAAAAGGGTCAAGCACCTAAGTTCACAATTAACAAGGCATGATTATGAACATAAAATTGAAACTTGTATGAATGGGAAAAGCTGCCCTAAAAAGGCATGTATTTGGGGTGCCTAACACTTTCCCCAAATGCAACCAAACAACTTACCCTAATCTCAGGAACTCAGACTAGTACAAGGTGTCAAACCCTAGACTCTAGAGTCTAGTTTCCTTCTTTTCCTAGGAAAGAAGTACCGACGTCCAACTCAGTCAGTTAATCTCGAGTTGGTGGCAACTCTAAACAAAAGCTTGAGCCCTCTCCCAAGGAGAGTTGTCGGCCACCCAAAGCTACAAGCAGAAGTGGATGCGCACTCGCCGATGTCCATAATACACAAGAAAGTTACAAAGTTAGACAAAAAAAGGAAGATGAAAATTAATTACACCTCGGGGTTGCCATCCCTTGAGGTCACCTCTCTCGGGGCTATATCCCCCCTGCTGGCCTCCCTAATTTCAGGCACCATTGACCCCTCAATGGCCTCGTTACTCGCCACCATCTCCTCAGCCACCCCCTTGGTCGCCACGCTTTCTCCTTGAGTGGCCTCCTCTTGACTTTCCTCAGCCCCAACACCTTCAGGCTTGATGGAAGAGAAGTCAAGGTCGAGGAATCACTTAGCCGCCAAGTACTAGAACTCGTCAAATCCCTCCCAAAAGCAGTCTGCCCTCACGACCCCAAAAGCATCCAAGGCCAAGTACTAGGCTTTAGCCACCCCAAGGGCCTCCTCTATCATCTCCTACTTTTCCCTCTCTCTCTCTCTCCATCTCAGCCTCAGGCATACTTGCTCTAAGGCATTTGCTATGTCTTTTTTCACTGAGCTCTTGACGGCCGCATTGAGATCATTTTCAGCCCTAATACGGCGGTTCCTCTCATGCCCTAGCCCATTAGACATCCCTCTTATAGTCTGACAAGAGAGCATTCAAGCCCTCGATGCGGGACTCCTGCTTTGCGACCTTGACAGCCATGCTGCTGTGGGAGTCCTTAGATCACTTCAATTTCTTTTTGAGGCTGCCAATTATGGCCTTTGTCTCCTCCCTGAGGGCCTTGTTCTCGTTCCTCTCCTAGGCAAGGTGGTTCAAATGCTCAGCCCTGACCTTCTCGCAGAATTTGTATTTTTTTATAGAGGCAGTCATCAGGGCCACTGTCTACAAAAAATAAAACCAATTCAGTAAAATAAAAGGGGGAGGAAGGCATGGGGGGATGAAATGTGTTACCTTGGCCATGTAGTGCATCATGTCCTTATGTAAGCCGGTCGGGGAGAGGTTCTTCTGGAGGTACTCGAGATCTGTCAAGGGAACACCCCCTAATTGGTAGTCCCCCCAAGACTTGACCTCAGTAACTAAGAGTCGGGTCGTAGTGGAGACTCTTTTGTTGGCAGTGCAGGGGTGGAAGAAGTTGCCCCTCAAGTGGAGGTTATCGTAGTCACAACTGACAAGGTGGAGGCCTCGGGGGCGACAACATTGGCTCAGTGGTAGGAGCTTCAGCATTAGTTGCAGGAGTGGCCGTCTGACGGCCTGGAACCTAGCTGCAGGAGCTAGAGAAGAACCCCCTACTTCCCCCTCCAAGTCAATGACTGGGATAGTCTTAGATAAAGCTGGGGGGAGGTACTGGAACTACCTTGGAAGGCCCCCCAGGAATGATGAGACATTTCCTCTTCTTTGATGTTATAGTCGCCTCTACTTAGGCAATTGTTGGCTAACTAGCCTTTTTGGCCCCTAGGGCCTTGTCTCTGATCTCTTGAGCCCAGGGGAGATATTTTATGTTGGTCTTTATTGTTACACAAGAAACAAACCCGGGATCTCCGATAAGTCATCAGCTTCATCGACCATTTGATCGACGGTATCCCCGAACACCATCTAGATAAGTATAGGGAAAAACTAAAACACAAAAAAAAACTAAAAAACTAAACTAAAACTAAGGTGAACACAACCGGAAAAAGGGAAGCTAGAAAATGCTAACAAAAAGAAAGATGAAGAAAAACACAGGCACAAACATGCCAGAGAAGAAGGAAAAAATAGAAAACACTGTCCTAAGAGAAAAATGATGAACAAACAAGGAACGGAAAACTGTCTGAAGAAAGAATACCTAAGAAGGATGCTGGAATAAGATGAAGACGACTATCCAAAAGAGAAGAAACCATCAGACACCACTGGAAAGAGGTCTCGAAGGCACAGTGATGAGTGGAGATGAGGATAGTAGCCTACCAAAACATAGAGGGTTCGTAAAAAATCACTCTAAATGCGCAAAGAAGACATAGGAGATGATGAGTGAAAGTAAAGGAGAACCAGAGTCGTGTAGAGGGAAAATATATAGCCTACCCCGATAATTCTTAACCCTACGCGTGTTGCGAATCCAAGGGTTGAAAAAATAAACCCAAGAAATAAAAAGGCATTCAAATCTCAAAACATTAAAGAGGTTCAAGCATAGTTGTTAGACACCTAGAGATTTGAGACAACACGATGCTTGACATGACTTGTAATTGGTGTCGGCACGTCCCCTTGGTTACTAAAATTCATTGAATGAGAGGTCATCATTAGCATTTATCCCCAACCGATATCACCTCAATAGTTGAAACGACACACCATCTATGCCGAAATAATAATTAACAAATGAAAATGGTTCATATTCTCGGGCCACGTGAACTTAGACCCAGGAATAGGGGGCAAATGATGGGGAAAACCATATTGAGGGTCCTACGAGCCGACCCCAATAAACCAGCATAGCCCTGACCCTAGATGGAATGACCTAGAGTGCACCAAAGATGTCTGACCCAGGGCCTTCTGATACCGAGGCCCTCGACGAGAAGGTGAGAGCATCCCTCGGTAGCCGGCTCCAAGTATCCCATGAGAAGCCTTAGTGGCCAGTCGAAGCACCAGGGACCATAAACTACCCGAGACCCCTGAGCCCCCGAGGTCAAAAATTCCCCGACCTGCTAAAGTGTGATGGCCCCGACAACCCAATTTAAGGATAAGCATGATCCAAAAACCGTTATGTGAATAGCATATTCTCTACAACAGACCTGCCAATTCTAAGAAAAGGACACAGGTGGTAGGAGAAGATATACCCAAGAACATGGAGGAAATGGCATACGAGAACATGGGGGAAAACGACATGCAGAAACATGGGAAGAAAATGACATGTGGGATCCGCCTCTACTCAAGCTTATAAATACATGCCCCAATTAATCTTCTAGGTATGAGACATTAGAAACCCTAACAAAAGAGAGAACTCTACTTCCTACAATCCCACTATTTTTCTGACTTGATCGTCGGAGAGCTAGAGACCGACACCCCGCCGGCGCTAGCTACTTAACCATCTCTCGTTTCATGTATGCAAAGCCCACCCCGCCGAGGATCTGGGACGACAGTAGACCATCTGATTGGTGTAAAGGGATCTGGTCATCCGATACGCCATCAAAAATCATCTTAAATTTTTCTGTAAAATAAAATGATTTAAGTTATCAAGTACAAATCACCGCAAATATGAATGAGTTCATTTTGGACCATCCCCTTGTGACAACTAATGCCTTGGGAATTTTAAATGAAATGATTTCATTACAGGTGATTGCCGAACGCAGTCTAAATATTTGAAACAAATGTAATACTAGCATTATCCATGCAACTTTGCACGGGTTCATTGCTAGTTGCTAATCTAAATGAGGGATAAAGAGATCCTAAAGGATCCCAAGTTCCCTCTACTATTATCTCAAATTCTACAAAGCTACAGATCTTAATAAACACTATGTTTTTTGTTCAAAAGACGAAAAAATGGAGCAAGATGGAAGAAAAGAGTGTAAGATTTTCAATCTCATAATATGGGCTTACATAGATCAAAGCCCTGGATTAAGTATGAGCGAACCAGATAAGCCCATTAATATTGTGATCATTTGGTGTATAGGGCTATGGTATACCTTGTAGTACCGTATCGGTATTTATGTGCTTTGATAAATTTAAAAGAACGAAGAGTTGTAAGAACCGTTTCTCTAAAGAAAGTGTCTTTTTGTAAACGATACATCTTCTCTTTTTTTCCAATGGTTGCATCTCTTCAAAACGATGAGATGTGTATGAGTAGAAAGGGGTGTGATAGGTAACCCTTTTAACTTTATTTAAAGAGGTCTTGGTCCCTATTCTTACTACGTGAAATGCAACAAGTTATCCTATCATTCGGTTGCATAAGAAAAGTAGCAGAGAATAGAAAACAAGATAAGACAAGATAATCACAAAGCTTTAGAAAAACTACAATGGTGGGTAAGTCCTATTTAGTTTTTCATGTCTTTATTTATCAAAAAAACATGATTATGTTATAGCTTTAGATATGAAAATATCTAACAAGTGGTATCAGAGCAAGGTTAGATTTAGTACTAGGATTCATTGTACTAATCTAGTTAAGGCATACAAAAATTTTGATCCATTGATTAGTGTGAAATTGGGGAAGAAAGGGTCATGTAGATTTTCATATTTTCACCCTAATCAAAATATTTCTGAAATCAGAGTTAAATTTTCGTCGCCTGCACTTTTGGTAACCACTGATGCGTCTAGAATCCCCATTTCATGTATAATATATTCAATATTGTTTCTAGGCTATCCCTTCCAATGTAAACCGCTGAGTATTGTTCCATTGATGGAGAAAAGACCTTTGCACAAACACGCTCTCTTCAACCGTCAACAAGACCTTCTACTTCTAGGATGACAAGCGAAGAGACACCTTCAAGTATACAAAATAGCACGTCTCATGAATCAGCACCGTCGTGTTGACTCGGTGGTGTGGAGATATTGAGTTCAAATATTTTGCTCTTGGAGGCAGAGTTACGGGTAGGATATGAAGAAGGATGAGACGATAATGGTTGAATCCAATTTAGCCATGGCTTTCAAGAGGATCTGGACCATTTAACGTCTTAATAAGGAGATTGATTTTAGGTTCTGTTAGGAGTTCTAGTATATCTACAGCACTGCCTACTTTCCAATCAATCAATTTATTAGGATATATTTGTGATAACGACTATTTTTTTTTTTTTAATCATGATTGGCACTACAGTACTGACCTGTGTTCAATGGATATATCTATTGCAACTAAGAAACTCCCTCAACGTCTCAACCATCCAAACAGCTCCTCTCTTATGACATAATGGACTTGACACAATTGGTATAAATGTTTTGGGTAGGACTAAGTCCTCTTGTTAAGAATGGAGAAACTCTCCATAGAAGACAAGGGGAGTGAAAATCTGGTAACCCGTTCTAAGAGTTGCAATTGCTCTTTAGGTGGTTGTTTCTTTTGTTGCATTTAATACTTTTTGCCTTGTACTAGAAAACAAAAATACAAGAGATGTTTTTGGTTGACATGAAACGAGTCAAACCAAATGAAGTCCAAAATGGACTAATGTAGCCCAGCCCCCTAGCATGCCATGTCTAAATCAATTAATCCCATTTACACTCAACCCAACCAAACCCAAAGATGATCTGACCCAATTCAACCCACTACGTTTTAGTAGACTATGGAAAAATGTGGCTCAAGTGGTGCAAATGTCATATGATTGGACTCATCTAAAGACCTAGTTCTTATCTAGGCTCATAAAATGAATATTGTACCTACAATTGTCATAGATTATTTGATGATATTACAATTGTCATAGATTATTAAATTGTCTGATAGTTGGTTTACCTATCGATAGTAGTCACTATTTTGATATGCTAAATACATGATTAAATAGTTGATATAGATAATATTCTTTAGAAATCCATTTACCCATCGGTGTTGGATTTTTATTGGTTAATTATATTGTTAAAGGCCTAGCATGTTATAATTTTTCTTGTCAGAAAGAATTGTAATGAATGCGGTAGGCATTTAAGTATGTGTTTTTGTTGCATTTTTCACTATTCATATAGATCTATGCATGAGTAACTCTAAGTAGTTGCACAAGATAGAAGAATTGTTTATTGTATGTGAGCATGAAATCCTTGGTCCTTTGTAAGTAACGCATCACCTTCTTTGCTGCTCTTCAATGATCCATTCCTGTATCACTTTGATATCTACCAAGTTACCCGACTGTAAATGCAATATCTAGACGAGTGCAAACTTGAGCATACATCAAACTTCTCACAGCTGAAGCATAAGGGATATTCTTCATCTCTTTACGTTGAATTTCATTTTGTGGACATTGGAACTTACTGAACTTGTCTCTTTTAACAACTCAAGTTTGGGAACCAAAAAAAGATTTCTCCTTATACTAGGTACAAAGAGGGTATTAACCAAATCTAAATCTAAATTGGTACTAAGTCTGATTCTACAAGTCCCAATAGCCTTCACTTCAGCTTCCACACCATTTCCCATAAGCATTCTTCTTTATCCTTCATTTAGTTTCCTCTTTGTTAAAAAAACATTGCATGGAGTTACTTATATGAGATGTTGCACCCGTATCAACCCACCAGGTGTTATTAGGAACATCAATTAAATTATTCTCAAAACAAACACAAACCATTGAACTACCTTTCTTTTTGTTGTGACTCAGAAACTTTTTGCAATCTTTCTTGAAATGGTTTTTCTTCTTGCAATAAAAGCATTTCATCACCCTCTTGTAGTCATTCTTCTTCTCCTGAGAATTTTTATCTTGCTTTACAAACCTTTTCTTGAATTTGAAATCATTCGTTAGACATTTCTTCTGAAAATGTCTTTTCTTTGAAGGTCCACGACTAACCATATGAACTCTTTCACCTTTTTCCTTCCTTAACTGTTCTTCATATGTGCACATTGAACTTAACTCATTTAAAGCCAACTTCTCTTTTTGTGTGTTGTATGACATTTTGAGTGGACCAAATTGTGTAAGTAGTGAATTAAACACACAATGAACCAAATAATCATCAAAAATATTCATTCCATGTGCCTTATTTTTGGACCCTAAATTGGACATGATCATTATGTGTTCACGCACAATTCCTTGACCATTATATCTAATATTTGTAAACTCACCAAGAAGGGTGGAAAGTTCAGCCTTATCTGACTGAATAAAATGCTCACTAATAGATTTCATAAATGCTTTGGCATTTTTCTCATCGGAAATAGCACCTTTAATGTTCTCAAAAATTGAATGCTTCATGATTCTAATACACATCTAATTAGATTGTTCCCACTTATCATGTTTCAACAAAAAATGGTTCATTTCCTCAGTTGAACAACTTTCATTGGGTTTAGGAGGTCATCATCCTCGAATGTCATATCCAAATCCATACATCCAAGGACATCTTCAACATCGTTCTTCCACTTTTTGAAATTTGATCCATTTAGAGTCATAATAGTGTTTATTTGCATGACGATAGCAGATGCGTTTAATCTTGCCATTAATCTTAAATCATGTACCAAGTAAGGCAGTTGGCAAGACTCCTTTTGAGTTATGGACTAGAAGAAAGCCACATGTGGGATATATGTGTGTTTGGGGTTGTCCAGTGGAAGCAAGGGCGTATAATCCACATGAAAAGAAAATAGATCAAAGAACCATTAGTTGTTATTTTATTGGCTATCCAGCACGGTCAAAGGGTTATCACTTTTATTGCCCTACCCATAGCACTAGGATCGTTGAAACTGGTGATGTTAAATTTCTTGAGAATGGTGAAGACAGTGGGAGCTTAAAATCTCGAGATGTTTCATTTTTTAAGAAAATCGTACGGTCATTACAATTTCGACAACTCAAGACAGTGTTATAGTATCACCCATTGTTATTCAAAATAATGATGGTCAGAATTCTACAGATATTCCAGATATTATTAAAATTGAGGAGAATACAAGAAATGAATCACCGGTTATTACAAATGAACAAATGAATGACATTTCCTTGAGGAAATCATAAAGAGAAAGGAGATCGGCTATTCCTGATGACTACTATGTTTATCTACAAGAGCATGAGTTTGACATTGACATAGATAATGATTTAGTAAACTTGAGTCAAGCAAGAAATAGTGATAAATTTCCTCAGTGGATGGAAGCAATGAATGATGAAATGAAGTCTATGAAATATAATGAAGTATGGGATCTTGTGAAGTTACCAGAAGGAGCAAAAACTGTAAGTTGCAAATGGATTTTCAAAACCAAATGAGATTCAAAAGGAAATATTGAAAGATATAAAGCCAAACTTATTGCAAAAGGATTTACACAGGAAGAATGTTTGGATTATAATGAAACATTCTCTCCCGTATCAAAGAAAGAATCCTTAAGATTAATTTTGGCAATGGTTGCACAGTTTGATTTAGAACTCCATCAAATGAATGTTAAAATAGCTTTTCTCAATGGTGATCTAAATGAGACCGTGTACATGGAACAACCAGAAGGTTTTCAAGATAACAGCGAGAAACATCTAGTATACTGATTGAAGAAATCTATATATGGACTGAAACAAGCTTCTAGAGATTGGTATCTTAAATTTCATGAGGTTATTTCTAGCTTTGGCTTTGTTAAAAGTCCTGTTGATCAGTGCATATAACTCAAGACCAGTGGGAGTAAATTTATTCTGTTAATTTTATATGTAGATGACATATTACTTACAAGTAGTGATATTGGTTTTTTACATGAGACAAAGAAGTTCTTATTAAAGAATTTTGAGATGAAAGATCTTGGTGAGGCATCTTTCGTTATTGGTATTGAGATCAAACGAGATAGAGCTCGTGGTATTCTTGGTTTGTCTCAAAAAGCCTACATTGAAAAGATTTTAGAAAGATTTGGCATGCAAAATTGTGCTCCTGGAGAAGCGCCAGTTATTAAAGGAGACAAGTTTAGTAAGTTCCAATGTCCACAAAATGAACTTAAATGTAAAGAGATGAAGAATATCCCTTATGCTTTAGCAATGGGAAGTTTGATGTATGCTCAAGTTTGCATTCATTTAGGAATGGATTACTTTTAGAGGACCAAGGATTACATGCTCAAATACAAAAGGTCTGATCAGTTTGAGGTGATTGGATACTCTGATTCTGATTTTGCGGGGTGTCTTGATAGTAAGAAATCTACTTCGGGTTACATTTTCATGTTTGCTAGAGGCACTATATTGTGAAAGAGCGTAAAACAGTCCTTGACGGCAGCATTGACCATGCATACATAATTTGTGGCTTGTTATGAAGCTACATGTGAGGCACTATGGCAAAGATATTTTATTTTAGGGCTTTAAGTTTTAAACTCTATTTTGAAGCCACTAAAAATATTCTGTGATAATTTATCTGTAGTGTTCTTCTCGAAAAACAATAAGATTTCAGGAAAGTCTAAGCATATAGACATTAAGCATCTTGTTGTTCGAGAGCGAATTCAAAATAAAGAAGTGTCTGTAGAAAATATCAGCACACAATTGATGGTTGCTGATCCTTTAACCAAGGGTTTATCTCCTAAGTTATTTAAAGAACATGTTTCTTCAATGGGGATAATTGAGTCATTTGATGTACTTGGTTAGTAAAATACAATGTATTTATAGATATTTGATCTATTCCTTTGAGATCAGTTAATAGATGATTATGTTTTATCAGTTGTGCACATAATTTTTAATTGTAGTTTCATGATCTCAGTTCTTTTGTCTAGTTTAAGACAATTTAAGACGGCCAATTGAAAATGGACATGAACGATTACTTATGCATGTCATTTTCATAAAAAACACATGAATGTCTATGTTATTAAAGATATTAGTATTTATAATGATAGATTGGTCAAATATTGCAGAATAATGTATAGATTGCTATGGTTCTATATTGATATTTTTAATGAACCAGATGTTATTGAGGTGTGCTCAAAATCCAGTGGTTGATTTTCTATTTATTTATTTTACTTTATTAAAAAATAAATAATGAGTGGCCACTCACCAAAATGTTTATATATATATATATATTTGAAATAATAACAATAGAATAAGATTGATCTACGTAGCCCAAGTGGGAGAATGTAAGATTTTCAATCTCATGATATGGGCTTACATAGATCAAAGCCCTGGATTAAGTATGAGCGAACTAGATAAGCCCATTAATATTGTGATCATTTGGTGTATAGGGCTATGGTACGCCTTGTAGTACCGTATCGGTATTTATGTGTTTTGATAAATTTAAAAGACCGAAGAGTTGTAAGAACTGTTTCTCTAAAGAAGGTGAATTTTCGTAAACCACACATCTCTTTTTCTCCAATAGTTGCATCTTTTCAAAACGAGGAGATGTGTATGAGTAGGAAGGGGAGTGATAGGCGACCCTTCTAACTTTATTTAAAGAGGTCTTGGTCCCTATTCTCATTATGTAAAATGCAACAAGTTATCCTATCATTCAGTTGCACAAGAAGTGTAGTAGAGAATAGAAGACAAGACAAGACAAGATAATCACAAAGCTTTGGAAGATTATGTTATAGCTTTAGTTATGAAAATATCTAACATCTTCCACTTCCCAGTTGTCCAATACATTACTTGATCATCGCGCTACAAAATAGCTTTCTCTTAAGTACAGCTACATGATTGATCCAACATTGCATCATCTTCTTCACTATCCTCCACTCTACTACCAAAATCTCCAGCATCAATACCAATATCTATTCATCTACTTTACCAGCTGCACCCATGCAGCTAGTAAATATATAGGCACTGATACCTAATCCGTCACAATACTCTATACCGAGTTCTTCAAAAAAGGATCAGCTTGACCGGGACTTTGCAATTCTCATGGACAACAAGGATCCTTTGTAGATGGGATTCTTCATGATGAAGTCAATCCAATGGTCATGATGAATGTTGAGAGGATCATTTCAGAGTTGTACGTTAATAGTGGTGGATTGGAGTTTCTTCTTGCCATATGAAGACATTAGTGTTAAGCCTTCAAAGGGAATCATACTCTATGGTGAATCTAGAGCAGGTGAGACATTAAGTGCCAAGATAATGGAAAACTCAACATCGACCACTTTTTGGCACGTTGTGGAAGCAAACCAACAATTCAAAAATTTGGGGAACATGACTCAAAGTCAGTCAAGGAGTTACTTAGAGTTATTGATGATCTTTCACTACCCATGGTATCCATTAATGCAGTCTTTTTCAACAATACAATGGTCGCAATCTATGAGTTTAGAGAACAAATAAATAAATAAGTGTGAACAGAGAAGATACATCATCACGTCAAAATAGAAATTCTTGGAAAATAGTAACTAGAGGTTATTTGGTTCAGGTTGATATGTTTGACATCTTAAATCTATTAAAATTTTAAAGTGTATTTTCTAGTTTATTTTATTTTGAGTGTTGTAGTAAGGTTATAATTGTAATTTTTGTTTTGGGGGTCATTTTGGTCATTTGGTAATATGAGCCTCACTTGCACACTTGGATGCCACATGTCACTCCACTACACTCTTCTTCCACCTCACTTCCTATTTCCCATAAACCTAAATTCTCACTCTCTTGAAAACCTTCACCTCATTGGAACTTATCATCATTTAGTTCCTTCTTCCCTCCCTTATCACATTATTTCCTTTCCTATGCAACCTCATTTCATTTCCCATGCACATCATCGATACCCATTCAACCATTCCCTTGTCTCCATGAGTCTTAGTCAAGTAAATCCATTTTCCCTTAGTCATTCATCTAGTTCCCAAGCAATCCCATTTTTCTTTTATTTACCCATGAAAAACCATTAATAATTTAATATTTAAGTGTTGGTTCATGCATCAATCTCTTCCTAACATTTATATACGTCTCCTAGGTGGTTTTCTCCATAAATCATCCCTTGAAAAATCCTTAAGAAGTCTCTCCAAACTAATAGAGTGAAGTAGAAAATCCAACTCATCTCCAGGCTCCATATCTTGTGTAAGTAGTGGTTCTTACAAGTGATGTTTTGTTTTCAAGTCATATAATATTCATCTCTTCCCTCATATCTTTATTTATTTTGATTTCTTCTTGTATTGCTTGTGAGTCCTTGGGCTAGTGTGACTTTGTTTACACTATTTGAGAAGCGGTTGTTCTAGATTTTGGCTTTCGTCTTTTTCCACATGGTATCAGAGCTACAAGGGTGGTGGTGATATTTTCTTAACTCCCTTGGTGAAGAAGAAAATTGGTTTTATGAAGATGGATTCGGGTGGAAGGTTCAATAACTTTGGTATTGAGTTACTTACTCAATCCAATTACAAGATATAGAGATCATGTATGGAGTCTTATCTTATTGGTGAAGACTTATGGGAAGTTGTTTGAGGACATGATGTGAAGGCTCCTCAAAATACTCCAGAAAATGTCGATTGCCTTGAAGAAATGGTGGATGACAAATGTAAAGGCGGAGTATATCTTGAAGCGATCCATTTCTCATGGGTTGGTTGATCACATCATGGGCTGCATATCGGTTTGTGATATTTGGATACCCTTGATGGGTTATTCAATAAAAAGGACGTAGCTCGGTGCAACTATTGGAGAATGAGTTGGCAAATTCAACTCAAGATGATCTCTTTCTTTTTCAATTCTTCTTGAAGATCAAAAACCTATGTTCAGAGATTTTTCTTCTTAATTCGGAATAACCTATTTCGGAAGTACGAATGAAGCGGTACATTGTTCGTGGTTTAAAGAGGGAGTACATTCCCTATGTCATTTC
>JAOXJP010163797.1:0-12827 GCA_025762735.1 Platanus orientalis
ATCCTTGATGACACAATGGCTCTGTTTGGTTTGCATTAAGGATTCTCATAATCAGATTATGAAAAACGATTTTGAAAAGCCAGAATCCTGTTTGGATACTCTGTTTCTAGAAGTTGATTCTAGAATTCATATCAAAATCCTATTTGGTATAACATTGTTCAGAAACGATTATTCAACTGCTACTAATGAAATTATTTTTCTCATTCAACAGGAAAACATAGCTGTTCACAAAAAAAAAAAAAAGTCAACCAACCTTTCATAATCAATTAGAAAATAGAATTACCATAAAAATACATCATGGATGTCCATATCCTACTACCCTTTCCATAGTTCTTGCAATTGCATTTCTAAACGCAAATCTTTGATATTATAATTGAAAACCAATATCAAAGCCACAAATCAGATAGATTTTACCTTTGGACCATGACAGTTACTAAATCTACTAAACTCATTGTAGGCTATGACAAGAAGAAATACAGGATGCAAGAAATGACATCACTGCCATTGTGAAGTCATAAGCACCACTACAAATGATCTTGATCAACCTTTTTATTTCATGGAGCTCTAATTGTGTGCCCAATAACCAAATGGAATCCAAGAATATGCACGAGTCATTGTTGAGAGTTTGCTGGTCCACCAACAGAATCAGACTTTCCGCAAGCTCCCAAACATGAGAACTCACAGCACCCTAAAAATTAGGCCCAACTTGATCCTATTTTGTTTACTGAGCTTCTTGTCATGCCCATATTGATCCTTTTTGCAGAACTCAATCTACAGTGGCCATGCTTCGACTTGAGCTTCTTGGCATTGCAACTACAACCACTACAAATTTTCGAAACTTTGCTCAAATCCATTGCTTCCCTCGAGAAAATAACGATACTTCCCTCACCCATTTTTCGTAAGAAAGCTTCTCCAACACCTCAACTTTAAATTTCATTCTTATCAGATTCCACTTCTCCACATAAGGGATCTTCATAAGTGGTCCTGTTTAACAAACGCAAGTCTTTCCTTTCCCCTACAGGTATGATCTCTTCTATCTCTCCCACCAATTCCATCTATCCCAAAATTGATAATTTGGAAACAAAATAATCATTCAATTTCTCCAAATAGCACAAGGGTCTGTCATAACAAGCACCAAATTCAATCCCCTTGGATGAGATAACAATACATAAAGAGCCCCTTCTTGAATTTTCAAGTCTAACACCAAATTCATAATGTAGAAATTAAAACGCCACAACCACCACGCAAATAGCATTGGGAAAACAAAGATAGTACCATAAACCTAATGATGCGGAACAAGATGGAAAACAGTTGCAAGTAATAAGAGAATAACCAAGAAATTAAAATAAGGTACTTCAGCCCAGGGACAAAATTGTAACTTTGGAAGATATAAAAAAATTACAAAAATACCTGTCAAGCATCAGAAAAATGTGAAACTTTCAAGCCTCCAAGAACCTAGGGTTAAAATTTTGTAAATTTGGGTTAAGAATAGAGGGGTCAAACTTCAAAATTTCATAAACTTGAAGCTCCGTTAATGGAGTTCTTAATAAAACAGCAAGGAATCTTTTCCAAAAAAGGGAGAGGGTGAGGTGATTTCAAGAAGAACCTTAGGGCTTTCATAAGGGACCAATTAGGAGATTTCAAGAAGAACCTTAGGGATTTCAAGAGGAACCTTAGGGCTTTGATAAATTGATTCAATGTCTAGCAAAATAAAAATAGAGGAAAGGAAGGAAATATAGATGATGATTAGGAGAAGATGGAAGAAGAGAAGAAGGAGAAGATGAAGTCGTGGGAGGGTTTTCATGAAGGGAATGGGGTTCAGTGGGGTTAGAGAATGAGAGAGAAAAAAGGTAGAGAGAAAATTGGTCACACGACACACCTAGAGGAGAAAGCATAGGGGCCCACGGCGGTTTATTGGAACTCCAATTATTCAAAAGAAACTTTATATTCTTCAATGATTTTGTTTACATGGATAGGGCCTTTATATAGGCATGCAAATCATACCAATTAGAAGTTTCAAATTTTAGAAACTATCTTAAATCCCTTTAAACTTGATACCTAAGTTTGCTACTTGCTAATATATGATATTTCCTAAACTTTAATTCACTAAAGAAGGGAAATAGAGGGGCTATTGACCAGCTCTTCTTGGGCCCCACTAACACTAAAAACAAAGAACTACCTAATCTACCCTTGGTCTTTTAACCTTATTACAAGTACATACTCTCAAACTAAAAAAAAAAAAACCACATACATGGCACAAAACGCATTATTACACTGTTGGACACAAAAAAAAGTCCCCCCTCATGTGTGACATCTCCAAGGCTTCTGGATTTTGAGCTTTGGTCTCCATAAGGGGTACCTGTGATCCATCCAAGCCAATGATGTTGCATCACCTAGATTATAAGAAAATTTGAACAGGTATGAATGAGAGAGAATAGGGGAGAGAGAGAGAGAGAGAGAGAGAGAGAGAAATAAAGCCGGGTGGGACAGAGCAATGACATGAGAGAGAGAGAGCTAGGTGAGAGAAGAAAGGTTGAGATAGAAGTCTGCAAAACAGAGCCAAGATGAGAGAGAGGAAAGTAGTGAGGCACAAGAGAGAGAGAGAGAGAGAGAGAGAGAGAAAACAGGGTTGAGAGAGAGGGAGAGTGGAAATGAAAGAAGAGACAGAACAGGCATGAGAAAGAGTAAAGATGAGAAAGAGAGTAGAGATGAGGGAGAGAGATGAAGAAACGAGAGATGTGTACCAAATGAGAGAGAGACAATCGCAGAGACAACAAGCGAGCATCAACAAGCAGCACTGGTTCTTCTCCTTTGGCAAAAAAAAAACCTATTTTTCATTGTCGTCAGGAGAAGAGTCAGTCTGCACCCGCACATAATCGAAACAATCGATTTCATGTTTAACCTAGATTATAAGAAATATTGAACATGTATGAATGAGAGAAAACAGGGTTGAGAGAGAGAGAGAAAGAGAAAGTCTGAGAAATAGAGTCGGGTGGGAGAGAAAAACGACATGAGAGAGAGAGAAAGAGCTAGGTTAGAGAAGAAAGGTTGAGATACAAAAAGTTTGCAAAACAGAGCCAGGATGAGAGAAGGGAGAGTAAAGAGATGAGAGAAAGAAAGTCGGGATGAAAGAGAGCAAGGTTGAAAGAGAACACGTTTGCGAAACAGAGCTAGGATAAGAGAGAGAGGAAGAGTAGGAACAACAGGAGAGAGAGAAAGTATGAATGAGAAAGAGCAAAGATGAGAAAAAAGAGACTAGAGATAAGAGAAAGGAACAAATGAGAGATGCGTACTAGATGAGGGATAGACAATCGCAAAGACGAGCAAGCATCAACGAGCAGCATTGATTCTTCTCCTTTAGCAAAAAAAAAACTTTTTTTCTTCGTCGTCAAGAGAAGACAGTCTGCATCCATACATAATCGAAACAATCGATTTCATGCTTAACCTAGATTATAAGAAAATTTGAAAAGGTATGAATGAGAGAGAAAATGGTTGAGAGAGAGAGAGAGCAAGTCTAAGAAATAGAGCCGGGTGGGAGAGAGAGTTGGGTGAGAGAAGATAGGTTGAGATACAAAAAGACTACGAAACAGAGCTAGGATGAGAGAGAGGGAGAGTAGTGAGATGAGAGGGGAGAGGGGAGAGAGGGAGAACAGTGAGATGAGAGAGAAAGAGCCGAGATGAGAGAGAGAAAGGTTGCGAAACAAAGCATGGATGAGAGAGAGAGAGGGAGAGTAGGAGTGACATGAGAAAGGGAGAGAAAGAGCCGAGATGAGAGAGAGAAAGAGCCGAAAGAGAGAGGTTGTGAAACAAAGCATGGATGAGAGAGAGGGAGAGTAGGAGCGACATGAGAGGGAGAGTAGGCATGAGAAAGAGAGAGCAGTGATGAGGGAGAAAGAGGAAGAAGAGACCCACAGATGCATACCAAATGAGGGAGAGAGACAATCGCAAAGACAAGCAAGAATCAATGAGCAGCACTGGTTCTTTTCCTTTGGAAAAAAAAAAACTCTTGTTCATCGTCGTCAGGAAAAGAGGCAGTCAGCATCCGCACATAGTCGAAACAATCAATTTCAAGCTTCCATCTCAAATAATCATCAGAATCGGGTGCAGCCCGTTTCCGATTATGGGGCTGAACTGATTCTAATTCTTCATAATCAGCCCAAATAATCCAAGCCAGACGGCCTGATTATGACCAGAATCGATTATGACCCATAATCGATTCTGAGAATTCAAACCAAACACTACCTATCAAATCTATCCATCATTTCAACCTCTTTGAACCCATTTGGCCTTTCCTATTTGTAGAAAAGAGAGAAAGATAACTATTTTAAGACAAACTTAAGGACTTTCAAAGAAAATAAAATCAAACTTCCAAACTAAACTGTACAAAACCTAATTAATTCCAAACAACTACTAAAAAGAATCATAAAATAATTACAAACTACATAAAAGAAACATTAAAAGGCTTAATTAACCTCTCTTATACAAAGGAAAATAAAGTACCTGACATAAGCTATTGGACCTGAAATTCAGGACAGCTAGAGTGGGTTTTTGAGCCCACAGCTAAAGCCCAACTAACTCTCCAATTTCACAGGTTTAGCATGTGTCAACCTTAAACTAGCAAAGAGGTAATGACCAAATGTACAACTTCAATTATGAAGTTGTTGAGTGATTTACTAGATCTATGTGATGGGGACATCATGCCACATGGCAGTCCTAAGGCCTATTATCGTAGGAGTCATCCCTTGACCCTTTAAATCGAGTAGGAGGATTGGAGAAATCCACATGTCACGCTGGAGCAGATTTGGATACTTTTAGAGTCATCTTCTGTGTGGGGACATGTGGGGCCCACTCCCTTGGCTTGGTGGGATCCATGCAACAAGGCACATGAGGGGACATGTATTTGGCAGATAGAGGAGTTCCTACGTTACTGATTATTAGCCTTTTTTTAGAGTTTGACTGCTTTCTTTTATGTTTTATTAATTATTAGAAGTTGGGATACGTTTGGAATTATTGTTTTGGGGCAAATTTGCCATGATGTAATAAAGCCCATCTAAAGGGCTGGTCGGCCACTCTAGGAGGGGACCAAATTAGAGTAGTTTCTAATTTCTTTGCTTTATAATTATTTGAATTTGAAGGTTTGTAAGGGGGAAACCCTAGGTTTCTTCTTCTTCTTCTTCTTCTTCAACCCCTCTATTAATATCTTTGTTGCTTGCTGCCATATACCCTGAAACCCTCAACCTACATTACTTCTCCTTTTTCCATCACCACCACACAAAAAAAAAACCCTAAGCTACATACCCTACCCATCGGCCACCTCATCCTTCATTCCCTTTTGACCTTTCTCTATAAAATCCATCATTCCCACCATTAAAACATAAAACCCCAACAACACCAGTACTCAATCAGCTACACCAAACCCAATTTCTCTTTTGAGTTTTACATGTCAACCTTAATCCTTGCTGCCAAAATTTCTCAGAACCCTGGTCTATAAACCTGTGACGGCTTTGGGATTGATGCCCTTGTTTTGGGTGTTCAAGTATTATATCACCCACCAGCCTGATTGAATACTAGCGGCAGACCTGGTAGGTCCTTACATTGCTGGATTTTGGGGTTTAACCCTTTATATAGTCTGACTGGTACCTACAATTCCCCAGATAAGGAACTCTTGTATTGCCTGGGTTAGAACCTTGAGTACTGTGGATGTTTTTTACGGAACTGAAGATCTGTTGCACTAAGAGGAGTTGCCGATTGAGAATAACTATATCTATATAAGCTGCTGTCCTGTAGGGTTCCAGTATTACTAACCAGCAATCAATTTCAGAATTGATTCTTTGCTCAATTGTGTGCTGTCCAAGGCAGACCTTGCACTACTGTTCGAGGCTTTTCCAGAACTGGCTCTTATACATTCTAGGCTGACCAAGACACCAGGTATACACTGTCCAGCATACACTCAAGAAACTCTAACTGTTCCTACATATCATCCTCCCCCAACAGCTTCTATTCTAATCCCTATTGAACCTATTCGACCCTGTGGATTCCATACTGATTTGGTTAACCAATACACTCTGTTTTAACACCAAACAGAACTTAATATTTTGTCCCTCATCACCTACCCAAAGCCATATATCTTCCCTATTGTTCTAGCCCTTTGCACTTGTGTACTTGGTCTTGAAGTACTTGAATGATCTGTTGATTCTCATAGTAATAAAGTAATTTTAATATTGGCCTTAAATCTGACTTGACTTCTACCTTATTTGGTTCGGTACTTTGGTCCTGAGTTACATTATTATTTGATTTCTTGCTTGATCTTGAAGTGCATTGTATATAGAGAGTAGGGATCTAGTTTATTCTTTCCCATTGCTTTGTGTACTCGCTTTAGATCTCTTATTGCATCTGTTTTCACATGTATGCTGCATCACTATGAAGTTGACTACAGAAGTACTAATATACTAATTCTTGATATAAAAAATCATGAGAGTTGTACTACCTGTTAATACTAGTAAATGGATGATTACCATAAAATTATATATATACACTGCATTTCAACAAGGATCCATCAAAAATTCCCCCTACCCAGCTTCATGGATAGAGAGGGAGTGATGTAATATGGGGAAAACCAAAAATTCTTTAACTTAGGGTTTTTTATCAAAGAGGCCACCTGATTGAGGTTGGAGTTACGCTTAGATTCTTACAATAAGGCAACTAAAATCAAGACACAAGGATTTAATTACCCAAAATTAGGGTATAGAAAATCGATGAATTAATGTTTAGATATGGAATGAATAGACAGAATAGGGAAAACAGGAAGAAGGATATAGGGTTGGTGTCTAGGATACAATGACTTAACGCTGGTTAAAGAATTCTACGGAGCCTTGTCCCATCTACAGGGGGTCGGCTACACAAATCCTATTCCACCATTCAACTCATGCCATTAAATCACAAGTTCACTAACTACTTCAACGCAAGTCAATTTTGGTCTTCCCCTTGTCCTCTTAAAGACTTCAACTCACACCATTTCACTCCTCACTAGTGCAATCATTGGTTTTCATCACATATGGTATGACTAAACCATCTCTGTCGACTTTCCCTCCTTTTGTCACCTATTGGTGCTACCTCTAAGTTCCTATGAATGCATTCATTTCTTATTCTATCTTTTCTAATCTTGCCACTAATACATCTAAGCATCCTCATCTCTGTCACACTCATTCTATGTTTGTTGTTTCTTGACTACCTAACAAATGCAGACAACGCCAAAAGGTTGATGTATGTTCCACCACATAAAAAAGTTCACTTCAAGAATGAAGAAAATTCAAGTTTTTTGAAGAGTTTGGGAACTTTTAGGAATTTTCTTTATTATTTTAGAGTGTTTTAGTAGATTAATTGATGTAATAAAATCATTATATGTGTGTTGTTTCTTGACTACCTAACTACTCTAGACAACGCCAAAAGGTTGATGTATGCTCCACCACATAAAAGAGTTCGCTTCAAGAATGAAGAAAATTCAAGTTTTTAAAAGAATTTAGGAACTTTTAGGAGTTTTCTTAATTATTTTAGAGTGTTTTAGTGGATTAATTGATGTAATAAGGTCATTAAAACCATTAGAAATTTTATTAGGAATTTTTTAGATTTTTTTTAGGGTTTTTAAGGCTAATCCCGTTTTTTATGTTTAGTATACTGTTTCAAAGGTCAAAACTTGCCCTTTTGGCTTCATTTTGGTGTCATTCGATAGGTTATTCAGTTACCTTTCTAACGAGACCAAGATTGCACAAATCCGAGGTGTGTTTTTTAAGAAAGTCTTTAAGTTTAGATTTTAGGAAATTTTATGTTTTGGAAAGCCTAGGAATTAGGAAAACTTGTACAAGAAGTTTTTTTTTCGATAAGTTGTACAAGTTATTAATGTTTTTAGCAAGTTTAGGATTTTAGAAAGTGTGTTTTAGGAATTTTAAATTTTAGAATATTTTCTTTTTTTAGAAAGTTCTAAATATTTTAGGTTGTAAGCCTATTTTAGGTTGGATAATTATTCTCTTTTATCTTCTCTTCTTCTCCAATAACATCTTGCTTCTTTCTTATTTATTCTGCTTGTGGACTGTTGTTCTACATCACTAACATTCTGCTCCATAATTCTATGTTAACATTTATCCACTTTTTAGATCATTAATCAAAACAGCATACACCATGGGAACCTTCCTCCTGTATAAGCCTAGTCAACTCATCCATAACTATCACAAAAAAGATATTGGTGTAAACTAAATATGATCACAAAATCAATCATCTCTCCTCCAATTGTCCTAACACTAGTTATTGTTCCATCATACATGTCCTTAACTATGTTAATATAATCTACTTGGGACTCCTTTCTTCTCCAAAACCCACAAAATGATCTCTAGGTACCCTATCATAAGTTTTCTCTAAATCAATAGAGACTATGTAAAGATCTTTCTTTTCTCGAAACTTTTCTATCAATAGCCTAAGTAACAAAAAACTTTAGTCGTTGTTCTCCTAAGCATAAATCCAAACTAATTTTCTGATACTCCATTTTAAGGTCTTAGACTATGCTTAATCACTCTCTCCCAAGGTTTCATGGTATGGCTCATAATTTTTTTTTTTTTAAATGTCATTGAATGGCTCATAAGTTTAACATTGGTTTAACTCTGAATCCCCCTTGTTCTTGTAAATAGGTACGATGATGTTTCTCTTCCCCTTATAGATAGTGATGACAGTTGTAGTCACACTCTTAGAAGTGCCAATTCAAAAGCTTCTACGCAAAAGAAGGTGCTTCTAGGCAAAAGAAGGTTCAACCTAGTTTTAAATTTTAACTTTCTTTTCACTAGAGAAGAAACAATTATTTATTAGTGATTAACTTTATCATTTGAAAAAAAAAAAAGAAAGAAAAAAGAAAAAGAATGAGAAAGAAAGAGAATCTCAAAAAAAGATTCAGTGTTTTTCTAACAATATCAGAAAATGGTACCAGGTATGTGATACTAGATGTAACATGCATTTTGTTCATAAATATCACAAGACTATATCAGAATATGGTACCAGGTATGTGATACTAGATGTAACATGCATTTTGTTCATAAATATAATAAGACTAAGCTGTAAAACAGTGAATCACAAAGGAACGGTAGTTTTTAGAAAACAATTCTGAACTAAAATTATAAAAGCATACTTACAAAAGACAAAAATCCTTTCACTTTCCTCGAGTTGTCCTCTCTTGTTCCTTTGTTTTATGTTATTTTTCCTCTCTTGCATTGATGCATTCCCATTGCAATAAAACAAAAACACATACAAACTTACAAAGTAGATCACAAGGACAGTATACCAATTTCCAACCAGCATGTGTCACACACAAGGTTGGGAACACACCAAAAATAGGCTTGACTATTTTTTTTTTTTTTTTTTTTTTTTTGGTAAGAATAGGCTTAATGTATATGTAGAGATAGAGAACTCAAGCATAAGTTGTGCAAATATGACAAAAGACTCATCAATCGAGAGACTGATTAATAGTCGGCAAGCAGTCTTTCCAATAGCTTATAACCAGAATGATACTAATGAGTTGTAAAAATAAAACAGAGCAAAATCTAAGCCTTGGGGATGCCTGGAAAAAATGTGGCTGGCTGCCAATTTTCACACTAATTTAAGATTTTTCTCTTGATCATATTTAGAAAATTATCAACCAAAAAAAAATTTTAATTAAATGCTTAGTCGGCACAATATTTGACTCTGACCAAACAATGGGGTAACCTAACATCTTGAAGATGATCGCTTTTCAACCATATGTCATTTGGTAAACTATCATTAGAATCAACTAGATTACCATCATATAATTAACAAAAAATCTTTCAATAATAAATGTGCAAAAATGAATCAACAAGTTGAAAGTCAGACCAATCATGTAACAAACTGAAAATTGACCTCATCGGATGATGATAAACACCCAATCGATCATGTTCTTTTGGATATTGCATGCCTAAGAGAGAGAGAGAGGACCTAACCAGAGTATCATAACCACCTGATATATCATATCGTTATGAATAGTGTATGACAGAGATAGAAAAAGCACAAGAGAAGAAATTTAGAAATTTCATTCTGTATGCAAATTGGAAAAGCAGAAGCTGCAGGACTGTAAACTAACAGCAAGAAGCAAGAAAAAATTTCTTGAACCATGTTCAACAGTGGGGTAATTTTGTAGTTTTACTTGACGTGGTTTCCTTCAACCAGCTCGCTTTTATCAAAAGGCTATTCTGGAACCTTGACAATTCCAGCCAAAATGCATGTGAAACAAACTATAATATAGCTAGCACTTTTTTTTTTTTTTTTTTTTTTTTATTAAATAACAACTTTTAATTGAATTTTCCAAAGAAACAATACCCTAAAGCTACCGGAAGAGGTGCAAGGAAACCATCATGAGAACCTTCCACTAAAGGACTCACAATGTCATTATCCTACGAGGACTTTATTTTTTAGATAAGTATCCTTTGAGAACATTGCTAAATTAAATAATCGATTCATCCTTTGTATGAGTTGAGCAAGGAACCTTCAATAATTTAAAAGCACTAAATCCCCCACCCTTTCTATACATTAAAAATTGTTACCTTACCCCCACCTCCCACCCCCTCCCACCACAAAAGAGGAGAGAACAAAAACACAAGAAGCATGCAACTATGCTACAATCTTCAGGTCTAGTAGCTATAGCAAAAGCTCAATAAAGCTATGCCACTCATCCCAAATGAACTCATTGATGTCTAAGGAACCTACTATAACTACAAGCATACAACCTATGCTAAATTCTTCAGGTCTGGTAGGAGTAGGACTCGCAAAAGAAAAATAAGGTTCTGCCACTCATCCCAAATGAACTCATTGTTGTCTAAGAAAACTGGATTGTGGAACAAATTCACCAGCACCCCACACAGAAAGCAAAAATCCTCAAGTCACCTTAAAAAGCTTTAACACCGAAAGCCAACAAATTTAGACTCATCTCTCTAAGGCCTAAAAAATACTACATATAGTGCCATTAACAACACCTCCAACCAATGACCAAACAATGATGATTACACCCTTATGGTCACACAGTAAATCCCATAAGATGGCCAGCAGGCAAAATTTATAGGAGTCTGCTACTCAGAAGAAAAATGGTTAACAACAATCAATGAAAGTACTGATTTGGCCCCGCGTAGCAACATCATCCAAACAACACCAAATAGTTCCAATAAGAAATATTACAACAGTTTGGCAGACACAAAACATCTTGTTCACCATAATATTTACCTGCCAGTAAAGTACAGATGTTAGATGCTGAGGCTCTCTATGTTTAAATAAGGAAGAAAATGTTCTGTGATGACAAAGAATCTGTAGTGTATGGTGAATGATAAGCTGACATGTATTGTGTTTGGGGGTTAAAATTTTCCAAAAAAGTGTTCAGATGAAAAAGTAGGTGTTCCAAAAGAGACACCAAATTCAAAATCTCATCATGTGTCAATCAATGCACGCTTCTAGAGGTCTGTGTCAACACAGACAATCATTCTCCTTAAAATAATTGATGAATGTGGATGGAAGCCATTGACTCAATATTGAAGAATGGTGAACCAGGGATCCTCTGCAAACTGGACTTGGAGAAGGCCTATGACAGGGTAAATTGGACTTTCCTTGATTTCATGCTTAGAAGAATGGAGTTTGGGATCCGATGGAAAAGATGGATGCGGAAATGCTATTGCACAGCGATGCTATTGCACAGTGATGCAGCATCTATCACTTGGTTGGACCTCAAATATCCCATGCAGAGGCCCAAGTCCAAACCAAAGAAGTCCTAGGAGTGTTGCACGTGGAGGGAACCTTTTTTTTTAAGGTGTAATAAGGCCTTTTGTGCCATCTTATGGGGTTTTTTTAGTATGGAGGCATGCACTTGTAATAAAGCCATAAGCCAAACGGTAGTTTAGGAAGATTTTGTTTTTTTATTGGTGTGGGGTCCAGAAATAACTGGTGAACAGCCTCTAGGAAACCCCAATTTGACTTCTTTTTTGTATTTTGGTTTAAGGATTTGTAAATTTTCTTTTTTGGAAACTCTTCAATTCCCTATGATGTATTCTCTTTAAAAGGGGCACTCCCCCTCTTGGAACAACATCAATATCGAAGAGGAAAAAAAATTGAATTAGATTTGTGGTCGTGCACCCTTACTTTCTCTCTTACTCTCTCATGTCTCTCTCTCCTCTCCCTCTTATCGTGAACTTATCTCCTTCCCCATCACAGTTTCTTTCCATTCTCTTCCCTTATTCCTCTTCTTCCTTTGTTAAAACCTTGCACCTTCTTCTTCTATTCCAATCCGTGATAAACCATCCTATTAGCTACTTAGAGAGAAAACTATCATCTACAAGGACATTCAAGCCGCTGGTTGGAAAAAATTCTGGTACAGATTTTAATCATAACCCAGTCCAATTCTGAAGCAACCCACGTTGAGTTATCTTTCCCAAGTAATTATCTCTTTATTTTATCATAGTAAATCCTCTTAGTTATCCCCTAATGAATTCTCCCATTAAAGCACCTGTTCTCTTTATACTCCATTTGTAAACCAAAATTTTCTACTTACATTAAATTAGAAATCGCACCCAAGGTTCAAAATGTCTGTGTTAGTGGAAATATCAATTAGGCCCAAATAAGACATATATCGGAAATGTTGGAAATATCGAAAAAAAATATTGTAAAAATTGTGGAAACTTAAGAAGCATAGTCTAATCTAACTACATATGCACAATTAAACAAATAGATTCATTAGGAATGATAGATTATTTTAGTACACTTGTATTTTAATATTCTTTAAAAATACACATGCA
>JAOXJP010163808.1:0-12827 GCA_025762735.1 Platanus orientalis
TTTTAAGAATATGTAATATAAAATTGTTATATAATTTTTCAACTTATATTCTCATTTAATAAATATATTTTTATTTTGAGTCGACCCTACAGTTTGACCACTGACCCACTGGTTGAACCACTGGCTCGATGACCCATGTCCTCAGTCGGGTCAATGTCTGGTCCGGGTTTAATAACTATGTCTTTAACCACTTGAGTAATCTTGTTAACGTGGTTTTTTGAAGTGGTTGTTACTCTAGCCTATTAGGTGTTTTTTCTTTGTTGACATCGGCCTATGTAGGTGTGCCATTGATTGACACATGATGTGTTTTTGAATTTGGTCTCTTTTTTTTATACACCTGGACACTTTTTTTAACCCCCAACACAACATGTGTCAACTTATAATTCACTATAAACACTAGAGACACTTTGTCATCACAAAACATTTTTTTTTTGGGAATTTGAGGGGGGCAGGGGGCAATTGCCCACCTTTTCCCTACGTGGAGGAAGATAAACACTACAAACACTTTGTCATCATAGATTTTTTCTTTCTGGAATTTGAGGGGGGGAGAGGGGGCTTTCCCTTATGTGGCTCTGCCTCTGTCTCTATCCTTTATATTTATCATGGTTAGCCATTTTTAAATCCATTAATGGAAGGTAATATTTTCATCTTCCCTATTCTAAGATTTAGTGGTGATCCAAACCACAAATTTTCAATATAGGACATGTGATTAATCCATGTATTGTTGATTCATTCTTTTCTTTACATAGGTGACAAGTTGTATCTACTTTAATTCTTGTTTTAATTAAATTCATCTTCATAGGCAATGCTTCATGACATGCCTTCTATATAAACATTTTAACTTTTTGTGGTATATTTAAATTTCATATTTTATTCCAAAAAAAACTAATATTATTGTCTGTTATTGTATTTCTATTATAATTCCTATTATACCTATTTTGAATAGTGTTACTATTACTTTCTTCATTCTCATTCTCATTAATTTCTCTTCCTTCATTATTTATTTTAACATTAATATTATTATCATTATTATAATTAGCAGTTGGCCTAATGCTATTATTACAACTAATATTATTAATAATGTTTTCTCAAATATATTTTTGACTTGTGTATTATTTGTATTGTAAGTTCTCCTATTGATACTATTATTATTACTATTCAATTTTTCCTCATTTTCAACTGTATTATTGTATATGTTGTTGTTGTTGTAGCTATTATTATTATTGTTGTAGTAGTTGTTGTTGTTGTATTACCAGTAGTAGTACTATTATTATGGTTGACTCTCCCTTAAATTCCTATTTCATTGACCTTCATTCTCTTTTTGGGTGGTAATTAGGTAATATTCTAATTTGACAATATAATTTCCTTTCTTATTGTAGTTTCATATTATTTGTGGTTATTACTACTTATATATTTTTTCTATCTCTCTTGTTGTTACCTTCCTTTCCAATTTCCTTATATCCCATTCTTTATTTTCTATTACTATATTAGCTATTTTATCTATTGTGCTATCTTGTGATATCTTAATTCATATTTTAAATCCCGTAATTGTTATTATCCATGGATTTTCCCTAAAACTTGTCTCTCTCTCCCATCTTATATTTCCAGTCTAATCCCTTTATCTAGTAACTCTCTCCCTTTAGTAATACTTTTCCATGCCCATGAAATATTATTTTTGCATTTTGCCTCCATAAATTTACTTTTTTTAAATCTATTTGCCAATGCCTTTGATATTATCTTATAAATTACATTACATAGACCTATTGGTATATATTGAGTTATTTTCTCTAGGTTTTTAATTTTTGGTATTAAGGTTATGAAAGTTTAGTTTATATCTTTTATATTATGATTATTATTATTTAGTATTTCTAGTATTGTTTTAGTTATATCTTCTCCTATTATGTCTCAGTACTTTTGATAGAATCTTGCTTGGAATCCATTAGTTCATTGGGCTTTTGATTTTCCTAGGTCAAAGGTTGCCTTCTTTATTTATTCATTAGAGAAGGGTTTATCTATGTATATTTTTACATTTTTTAATTTAGGTTCTTCATATATATAGTTATCTTCTACACTATCTATGGTTGTTATACTAGTAGTAAATAAATCTTTAAAATAGTTATTTGCATCTTTTGCAATATCTTCATGCTTGTCTAACCATGTCGCTTCTTGATTTTGCAATGTTGTTTTCTATTATTATTCCTTTTATTTATTGTTGTTAAGTAAAAAATAATTTGAATACTTATCTCCCCACTTAAGCAACTAAATCCTTAATTTCTGAGCCCACATTATCTCTTCTCTTTTTTCTAAATTTAATTTCTTTTAATTTTTCATATATTTTCTCATTTCTTTTGACTTTGAACTTGTACATATAAGTTTGTTAGTTCACTCATTTTTACTAATGATTTGTAGTTTTACATTTCCGAATATCTCTCTATTCCTTTTTTTTTTGGCTTATGAGGCAGGATTCTGATATTTCTCCTAACTTTATTCCATTTTGATCCATTAAATAGTATTTTCCATCTATTTTCTATTTGTTCTATACACTTATTGTCTTGTGTCCACATCCATTCAAATCCAAAGGGTCTAGGTAAAAATTTATTCTTTGGGTATATATAGGTTCAATATTATTAAGGCATTGTCTAATCTTAAGGGGACTTTATTTTTTATAATTGCTTCTAGGTACAACATCTTCCACCCTACATTTGTTGCCCCTCCATCTAGTCTTTCTTTTACCATTTCATTATGCTATTTTTTTTGTCAAGGAAAATAGTGGGCCACCATAACCTAAGCCTATTAGTCTTCCCTCCTCTAGAATCTTTTTTGCATTATTTAATTCCCATCTTGTTATTGGCTACCCCTCTTTTTATCTTCAAAATTCCAAATGCAATTCCAATCTCCTATACAAATTAATGGCCCTTTTATATTTTATATTTTTTGTGTTAATTGATTTAGAAAATAATTCCTAAAGCTTTTATTCAGTTCTCCATACACAAACATGCAAGTCCATTTATTTTTCCTATTGCCTTCCTATATTTTTTTTAAGGATTAATCTATCACATCAAAGCTAGTTCTCCCGATTGACCATTTGCACTTATATTGAAATTGTTTTAGTCTGTATTAATTTTTTGATTTTTTCCTAAATTCCCACTTATGCATTTTATTTTTGATAAAAAAATTACATCTAAATTATTATTTTTTAATTGGGGTTTTAAGCTCTTAGACCGTTAAGGATTACCCAATTCCTTGATAGTTCGATCCCATTAACTTCATTGAGCACATTGGGATTGTTTTGGGACAGTCACCAGAGCCCATTTATTAATATGTTTATTATTATTTCGTGTTTCAATAATAGAATAAAGTCTTAGAATAAGTATACAAAGCCATATCAAGCATTTCCATCTCATTTTTATAATAGAAATCTATGAATTCAAGTTTTGAGAAACATACCTCATTTAAGTGCCCATATTTTGGATTGAAAAATAAAAGAGGTAGCACCTTCTCCAAAGATTTTGAGTTGTTGCTCCTTTGGTTTGCCTCCTCTTCCTTTTTATTTTTCTTGTTTGATTTGTTAATACCTTTACTCTGAATTAGACTTTTGTGTTTCTTTGATTTTAGCTCAGCTAGGATACTGAGCCAGTCTACTTCCTCCCCCTCATCCTCATTCTTTGTCTCTTTCTTTTTTGTTAGATGAAGCTTAGGATATATATATATATATATAATTCACTATCCATACTTTGATCTAATTTGTTATGTTCTAGTAGTGTTGTTATCTCATACTTTGATTCTTGTCAATTATTGGACTGGGTCCATTCTTTTTCTTGGTTTGAACTAGGTTGGTCCACTTGTATTGGACTAGCCCCTTTATATTTACTCAGCCCAATATCATTTTCAAAGCACAATCTTTAAGTCCACTAGGGTTACCCTCCTTCTCTTTATTATGGTATTTAATGTAGTTGAGCTTACGTAGCTCTTCCACTTTCTTTTTTCCTATCCTGTCAACAAGGGTTCCTTCCATTTCTTGTTTTTTGTCAATTCATCTTTCTCCATTTGTAATTTCTTTGATTTGAATTCCTTTTTATGGTCGATACTCTTTTAATGGAACCATTGTTGGTTTGCTCATCTTCATTACACCTTCCTTCTCTATCGAGTACCTTCCTTTTTTATGAAGAACTAGCTGGCTCTTACTGGATTCGCCCACAAAGGTATGTTTTTGGTTTTGAATTTTGTAATTTTGTAACTGATTTCTGCCTTCCACGTCGGCTTCTTTGAGTAAGCATTGGAGTGATCCCCTTGATTTCACAAATCTTCCATTATTGGATGGTAATGGAAGCTTGCCTTATTGGTACCTCTTATGCGAGACTCATGTGCTGAGTCAACTCGCCAAGCACTTCCAAGTTAGTTTGGGTTTCTTTTGGGATGAATTGACTCGTTACCGTCTTCTTCGATGTGGGTGGTTTCCACCATTAGAGACTGATATTAATTATGCCTATAGCCCCCTTTCTTTCGAAGATTTTATGAGGCATCTTAGTATCAGGTCTGAATCTTCTCTATTTTGTGCAACTCTTTTGGTGAAGTTTTCGACTCTCATATCACATCCGAAACCCCTTAGGCTCTGTATGATTTTCACTTTTCATCCTCTCCTCTAATCATAGAAATGAGTTTCACATTCTCTAATCTCGTGTCCAATTTCACAACGATAGTAACAAAAAATTGGCATTTTTTTTTGCAAACTAGTGCAACAGATAGATCTAACATTTTGGGTCGAACTAAGGTATGTTGTCTTCTTAGTGGTTCTAAAACCTAAGAACAACTCTTAATCTCGTATACTTACCTACTAATTCTTCTTTCAGGCTAATTTCTGGCCCCCATCTTGTAATGAGAAGTAGGTGTTTGTTAAAAGACCATGGTGTGCCTTCTAACACTCTTTCTATATCTAAATGGCGGTGGAGTTGAAAGATATAAACTCATTGGTTTGTTCTTTTGATCTCCATACCTTTCTTTAAGCTCCATTTCATTTTCAAATATTTGTGCAAGCCTTGTGTATTGATGGATTTCTCCGTGAAGAACTTGCTAAGAAGATAAAGTTCCCATTGTAAGGTTTCGATTTCTTTATTCTCATTTGCAACTTCTACCCGATTGTCTTGAACCCAGAGGTTACACATTTATTGCAAAAGTATTTTTCTTCTTCTAAGGCATCATCTTTGTCTTCCTCTCTTGCAGACAATTTATATTTGTTACTTCCATTCTGCAAACTATGGATTTTCTTCCCTGGTGATTTTTTTTTTTTTTGTAGCACATGGAGGGGATCCGTGTTGACTATATGAGTAGATATCTTTGTAGATCTATTGCACTCCTAGATGCAAATTTGTATGCTCTCATTACCTTTCAGTTATGGCACACACACACAGAAGATATTACTGAGTTGAAAGATTGATAGTTTTCAATGCTGTTTGATTGTAAGATCATGTGTTAATTGTTATTTTTCTCTTTATCCTAATCAGATGGATTTTTAATTACCTTAATTAAGAGGACTTTAACTAACCTCGAAAAAAGAGTGGGTTGAAAGACAAATTGATTGCATATCTATAACTTGAAAGCAATTACAAGATAAATGTCTTACTCGATTCAACTGGAGCTGTTACTCTTTCTCAGGTACGCTCCCTTCAATAGTAAGAAATTCAAGTACAACCCAAAAGATTATAAACTAATACATATTACTAATTACGACTATAAGACTACACTACAGATGTTAAATTACTCATACTCTAAGGTAAATGAAAGACTTGATTGATTGTGAAGAGCCTCTTGCTTCATCTGCTTGTGTGCAATTTATACCGCCTTGATTAGTTACACTAGTTTCTCCTCCACTTCATGCGCCAATATGTTATTTTCCATTAACCACACCTATGGCAAATTCCTTCAAGTTCCCGATTCTATTGTTGGTCGTGAGAATAAGGATTATCATGTCCCTCTTCTCTAATTCCCGAATAACGAACTCCTCCACTTGAGACGCCAATATGTTATTTTCCATTAACCACGCCTATGGAAAATTCCTTCGAGTTCCCGATTTTATTATTGGTCGAGAGAACAAGGATTATCATGTCTCTCTTCTCTCGTTCCTAAATAATGAACTCCCATGTTCAGATCCCACGCTTTTAGCTATAACGATTGAAACACGCGTTAATGATCCGACGCGGTTCGCACTCTTCATCTCCCCACATTCATTGCTTTATATGTCACTTTGCTGGTGGCTGCATTTGAAATTGGTGGGATCCACATGTCTCCATTCCTTTGGTTATTTTCAAAAATGGGGTAAACACCATACACGATGAGGTTGATAGTTCTTTTTATTTACTTATCTATTATATTCTATCATGTTTTTAATGTTTATAAACCGTAACAGCTGATTAAACAATATGGTTTCAATCTAGTTAATTGGATCAATGGATTGAGACAACAACTGAGATTTATGTTTAAGTGCAATATATCATACAACGCAGCTCTTTAATAAAGTAAACATTGAATATACAAAAATATTTTAAAGAAGTTGATGGGTTAAACTTGTTTTTTGAAATTTTAAGTTTAATGTCCTGGAATCCTAAAGGGGAGGAGTGAATAGGATTACACTAATTCTTTTTTATTTCTTCCTAACTATTCACTATACCAATTTTTAAAAGTTCACAATATAGTCCCAATTAATAAATGTGTGATAATTCAATTTAATAGAATTTACAATATGCTTGGTTGTTCAATTTGCATATTAAATAAATCAAAATGGATTTGAACAATATAAGATAACACAATTACACATGAGACAAAGTTTATAGTGGTTTGGCTAATCCAAGCCTATGTCCATTATCCAAAACCTCACCTCCGAACTACTTTAATTTTTATTAGTAATTCACACACTATTATAGGAAAATTAATAAATCCAACGATATATCTCAACAATAATGAATTTCAGTCACTATTAATACACACTTGGTGGCTTCGGCAAGTGTAATCAAATCTTTGGTGACTCCGATGAAGACACAATCAAATAAATGATTATTTAAATGATAGAAAATTCAATTCCCATGAATATACCTCTCAATATGCTAGTTTTCTAATTGTAAGTACAATATAAATTCCTCTCAGTTATCTCAAATGAGGAATAATAATGAATGCCTCTTCATGTCTTATATGAAAATTGAATA
The DNA here is from genome assembly GCA_025762735.1 of Platanus orientalis. Taxonomy (NCBI): domain Eukaryota; kingdom Viridiplantae; phylum Streptophyta; class Magnoliopsida; order Proteales; family Platanaceae; genus Platanus; species Platanus orientalis. The sequence continues at coordinate 7,197 of JAOXJP010163808.1, forward strand.
AGAAATAAATTAATCTCTACTAGCAAATCAGATTTATAGTCTTAGAGATTACCCTCTTAAATATTGACTTTAAAGATGATTAATAAGCAATAATGCGGTTACCTCTATGAAGACTAATATACCAATTAATACCACAATCAATCAAAACTCTAAATAATCAAGTTCTGAAAACCAAGTTTTAATATTCACACAGATATAAAACTAAGATTCGGTTTACCTTTTTGTGGCTCTAGAACTTGGAGCTTTTGGCGGTTTGTAGGTTTGAAACTCTAATGCTTGACCCCCTTTAATTTGTATACCAATCAAGCTCAAGAGATCGTGGGCAAACTCACCCAATCATAAAAGGATGAGAGAAAGGTCTCCCTTTTTGCGCACACACGAACCCTAGCTTCTTCCTCACAGGATTTTTTAATAATCGATTATGATTTCGTTCAAGAGGTCATAAAACTTCCATCTTTTGGGGATCTTGTGTCCATTGTGAATAAAATCTTTTAGGGTTTTTGAAACTCTATAAAAGCAACACAAACAATCGAAATATAGTTTCTTATGAACTCTTGAACGAATAGATTTTTGCAAAATTCAAAATCCGCGACTTGGGACTAATCCTCGAAGCATTGGGATTGATCCTAGGGTAAAGCTTGGGCCAAAGCAGAATTTTTTTTGCTTGAGATCGATCATGGAAATCCATGGATCGATCCCAGAATTGTTGTTTTGGCCTCAATTCATATGGGGTTTACTCCTGGAAGCTCGCAAATCATTCTAACATGCTTGGGACTTACCCAAGTGACTTTGACATCCATCTTTTTTGTCATTCACCTTAATTTTACAATTATAAGCTTATTTAGATCATATTTAAATAAGTCTACCTCTATATGTCTATAGGTGGTATTCTAAACACACCTAGGTTGGGTTTGGTCAAACACACTTGCACTACACACATTACCTTTGGATTTTACCTTTGTATATTTGTGTAGCTCTGAATGATAAGTTGTTGCTCTTGAGACTTCTCTTGATAGGCTTTGAAGTTCTTGTCTCTTTTCAAGTATGTCCATCTCCAATCTTCAATATAGATCTTGGAATGACTTTAGACTTAGACTAGAACTTACATACTTAAAATGATACAATATTACAAACATGAAACCAACTACAAGCTCAACTACATACAACCCTTTTCATGCATGGAATTGACAATATACTCAACATTTTTATTAAAAGTAACCAAAATATTGTAATGAGACTGTGGTGTTAAACAGTATAAGGGACCAATAATGTAAGGTTTTGTCACTAATGTAAATCAGCAGCATCTAGTCTATTTTGTCAAAAATAATGCCATTAAACAACAACACTGATCATAAATCTAAAATTGCATAGTGGGTGCTATTACAGTTCTATATAGTTCTTTAATAATACTTAATCTGTTGAAATATATCAAGTATAACAACTCTAACCCCTCCAACAACCATAGGATTTTATGAGAGGAGAGATGGTTAATTGTTTTATTTAAGATGGTATCATAACAGGTTTTAGGTTGTAAGTTGAAATCTTCCGGTGGATGCAATTATTGTCCCGGGCATTCATTGTCCAAGAGTGTCCCTCCTGAGGGGTAGTGCTGAAATATATTGAGTATATTAACTCTAACCCCTTCTACAAATTTAGGGTTTTAGGAAAGACGGTTAATTGCGTTTTTTAAGAACAGATCCAATAGCTTTTCCTTTTGATTTCAACACAACAGTATTTGACACTGCACACAACTGATTTAGTACAAATACGTGTTGCAGTATGTTTTAAAATATGATAGAATCGTCAAGCATCAATCACCATTACATTAGATAACAATTTGATTTATTTAGGTACGAATCAGTTAAATACAATGAGCAAGATACTACTATAATTCAAATTGCATATGAAAAATCCTGTAACAACGAATAAAATTTAGTAAATAGTGAGGGAAAGACTTCTTAGATTATTGTCATCAACGCTGTCTTTAAACAATATTCGCTACCTTTCAGTCGAGACCGGAGCAGTATGGTGTCACCAGCGACTAAGGATTCAAACGTGTGGCTCCCAGATCCGCACAGTAAATGAAAGACCAATCTGTAGCAATAACGAGATGGGATCCTCTATGCCCATTGCTTGTGTTGTGGCATTGTTGCGTGCACCATGGGCTGGCCCGTGGTGTTTACGGTGGTAAAAGCGTTAAAATATGCCACGAGCCAGCCCGTAGGCATGCAACACTACCACAACATGGGCTGTGGGCACGGAAGATTCCAAACCCTTTTTTATAAATAAAAAAAAAAAAAGAAGATGAAACTTCTAAAATCTCAAAGAAATTATTTGATTAAAAATCGGCAATGTTTCTTTTTGTTATTCATCCTTTTGTATGAATTTTAATCGAGAAAGTCCTAATGTCACTCACCGTCCATGATAGCAAAGTAAATCCCAACGTCTCTTGTTGACAAATGTAAAAGGACCAAAAAAAAAAAAAACTTTCTTGACATAAAAGAAACTCAGAGAAAGAACAATATAAAATCAAGAAAGAGAACGTAAAGAAATGAAAATCAGAAAACCATAAAGATTGTGACTTCCAAAATAACCTTGAGACTCAAGGGTATGCAATAGATCTCATTCTCGTCCTCCTTTTTCTTCTTAAGCCATATCTATCTTGTTTTTCTATAATCATAAAAACATGCTACCATGTGGATTGGATTTTATAAAATCATTGAACATGCCAAAGTAAAATGAAAAATTGTTGGAAACCCTTAACACAAGGATAATTGTATCTCATACACAAAAGTCAAAACTTTTCAGAATTTAAAGATGTAGAAGTTTGGGTTGTATTTCCCACACACTACCATGTTCATTCCAGGACCAAATGATGTGCCCGGTGCTGGCTCTTGTGTTGTTTTCAAACCCAGAGAGAATCAACATTTCATCCTCCCACTGGTGACCACCTCACTCCTCGATTAAAGAGTCTTACTGAACCTCAGTCTTGTATTGCAGTCCAATATTAATTTGACACAGAATGGTGGAGACGGCAACTGGGACAAGATAACCTCAAGTTTGACCAGAAAGGAAAAGGTGTCTAGTTGCACAGGTGGGAGCTTATACGTGTCAAACTATTAGCACCACAGCGGCTGTTAGCCTTGCATTTTCGAAACTTAAACCACATCTTTTGCTTGGCTGCAAGTTTAGATACAAGGAAAAGAAAAAACAAGGAACAGAAAACAATGAATGAGACAGCAAGGTTGAAACATATAATAGAGTGCCTGCCTGGATCGGAAGGAGGTCAGTAAACAGCACCTCCCATTATAGATGACAGAGAGTAGAACACGAAAGCAAGGCAACTCTCATACACCCCTCCAACAAGGGCCTCAACCTTTAAAGAGGTAGAAGCCCTTGAAGGAGAGATGAGTGATACATGCCTTGATGAGATGACACCTTTGAATGCTTAACATAAGAGCCACTCAACTGCTTATATAGGGCCTTCAAAGCAAATGGGCTTGTGGGTGGGGGGACCTTGAGATCTTTAATGGCTCTTGGGTAATAGATAATGGTAAAGAATAAGTTCCTAATGTGTTCAAATGGGGTATCTCAATCCCTTTGATGGAAGATTTAATACAAAGCTAATAAAATTTTGTCATGTGCACTGAATTATGGGACCCTCACAAGTCACAATCTCTTCTAGCTTCTCTGGCAAGGAGATGTGGTGGCTAACCGGTCCAAGGACTCCATGGCTGTGATAAGGTGATCTTTAATCATGTTGAAGAGTGAGTGGATTCTTTTAGATTACCTTGTTTTGGGTATCTTGGAAATGACTAAGGTGGTCTATATAATGTGTAAAAAGTGCATACACGCCCACCATTTGATAGATCTTTTAGGTCAAATATCGATCTTGATACTGTAATCCCAGCCATCCGATCCACAGGCCACTGTTTAGACAACTTACAACCTACATTTCTGACCATTCAGAAAAAGATGAGGGCTGTTAATTGTGTCCAGTTTAATTAGAATATGAAACTATATATGTAATGCACGAGCAAAGGCATCTATGATGGGGATTCTGGTTGACTCTTAGACAAACATAAGAGATAGGGGGTATAAGCTCTCGTTGTGTAAGAAGGAATAAAGTTAGAGATGAGAATCCTGATCTTATATACCCTAGCACTAAATTTTCCATTGACATTCTTTTTCAAAGCTTCTCCAAAATGAGTTGAGGACCAAAAACCTTCTCATTTTATCTTCCATTTACATCATATAAAATGTATATCTCAACCAGGATAATAATCAACTAATTCACTAAAAGCCCAATGAATATTAGATCAGTTGGACAATACAAGTGCCAAAATGATACAATTTCTCTTATAATGTCATGAAATAAAATTAGAAAATTTGCAAACCAAATTGATCAGACCAAATTGGGACAATTGTTCATCAATGGTTAATATATTCTGCTTATCTCAGTGTTTCTAAATTGATTTTTCTTATTTGTCTCGAAAGTGTATTTGATGAGGAAAAGTAAATATACATTAACAAAAAGAGTATTATGAACACAGTACACCGTAATTGATGAACCAATCTGGCTTCTAGACCCAGTGTCATCAACAACATTCACGCTTATCTATCTTGATCGTCGAGTGCAGAACTGAATCCGGTGCCTTATCTCAAATTTGTAGTTTGTGAGACAAGCCCAGCTCATATAGCAAAATTAGGCTAAGCTATCCGCTCCTTGAGGCATTATATTGCAATTTTATTTAATTCATAAATTATAACAAACATTAATACATGACTCTGGCTTATTTTCCCCATTTTAATCACCTTGGACCAGGGGTTTTAAACATGGATTTGGTGGAGTACAAAGCACTGGGCCTGCATCATCCTAATATTACAATGACGTTTACTTAAGCTAAGCGAAGATGATCCAAAGATTGGCAAAACCTTGATTAGCCGAGCCCAACCTCCTTGCCCAGAGCCTGAGCCCAATCCAAGGGTCACAAGCCAAGCTGTGTAAATCTTAGATCGGTTGTTCAGCCCTGAATGTAATTGCGGAGACAAGCAACCTAATCTACCTTAATATATCCACGTTTTCACCACCATCCGTGAAATTTTATTCCTTCTCCATTTTCCAGAGATTGATTAGGCTAAGCTCATTTAATTACCACCTTTCAATATTGGACGTCTCATAGATCATATAGCTGGGCCTGGACAATTACCCCATTTTGGCAATTGCAATTGAATTCAAGTCCCATTACATAAGGGATTTTCTATTGCCACCACACTTTTTTCTAACTCCACCTCACTTAACTTTTTTTTTCCTTTTATACCCCAACTCCCTCCCTCACCTCTCCGGCGGTTGCAGCACTCCCCCCCCCCCGGGGTTGCAGCACACCCACCGACACCCCTCTCTCCCGCACTCCTCTCTCTCTCTCTCTCTCTTCTTTTTCTGCCGGCGACCTGTTCGGACCCACAGGCCGGAACGGGGGTCCCTCCGTTCGGACCGGCAGGTCTGAGCAAGGCCCCTCCATTTCTGAAGTTCCTGCCGAACAGGGTGTTCTGAAGGTCCTGCCAAGCAGAGGGGCCCTGCTCGGACCTGCAGGTCTGAATGGAGGGACCCCCGTTCAGGCCTGTGGGTCT
>JAOXJP010163819.1:0-12826 GCA_025762735.1 Platanus orientalis
CATCAATTTCATTCTTATAGTTGTGGGTTACAAGCATATATATAGATTTTACAGGCCAATCCTTCCAAATCCCATTTTAATTAGACTTCCTAAAAAATAAAACTTTAAAATAACTAAATCCCAGTTTTGAGTGACACTTACTAGTATTTTAGCCATAACTCTCTCAAATCACATCAGATTCTCAAGATCTTAGTCTCGTTGGAAAGACAATTGAATAACCTTTCAAATGGCACCAAAATCAACATAAACAGAGACCCTCCAAAATATGGCCTAAAGAGGAAAAACATGATTACAACTTTGATTTGAAGACTACATAAGGACTCTAAAATAAATTCAAAAGAATTAAAAGATAATGTCTAACATTAAATCCTAATAAAATACTAATTAAATCAAATCTAAGATGCTCTATACGGCTCCCACTTGGCTACCACAAGTATCACACGTGTGGGTCCCACCCACATGTCACATGGGCCCCACTTCAGCTTGGATGTCCGCATCACTTTTCGTTCTACATCAACAGATCTCATGAAAGCATTATGACTTCTCTCCTCTCTATTAAGGTGTGAATAAACCTTGGAGATGGACGGAGAAGGAATCCGATCATGGCTTAGAAAGATGGACTTGAGCCTGCTCATACTCTGGGTGCAGTCCTGCCAAGAACTCGGACATGCAATCCTCTTTCACAAAGCGTATATGTGCTACAACATTTTTTGGGCAAGTACCCGGAAAGGATTGATAGTGACCTATCGCCTCCCATATACAACAGAGGGTGGAAATGTGGAATAGTAAGCTACTACCATCTATGCCTCGTGTCTCATCTGCCACACACGCTGTTGCAACTCAAATACACAACTTATTTGACCCACTTTGGAGTAGGTTTGGGTCACTAAATCCCAAATGCCGTTCACTGCCTTCAATAACAAGTATGTGCTGCTAATGTCCAGTTGCATGGAATTGATCAACCACGACACAACTAATGCATTTTCTGCTCTCTATTTAGAGAAGGAAGGATCAACTTAGGGCCTTTAGCCTCCCCTGTAATCTATTCTCATTTTCTCCTGGTCATGATTGTGACCATGGCAGGAAATTGGTACCACCAAGCATTTACTGTGCAGATTTGGGCACTAAATCTATCAGCCTAACCATCACTAGGAGCACTGATGTCTGCATCAGAAGAACTAGTCGATTAAATAACCTTCGACATTCTTATTTGGAATCACTTCACTTCACACTTACCAAAAGCACTAAACATACATGTAGAAGACTTTGCCATGCTCTTATATTTATGTATTCTCGAACAAGGTGTTTCTCTGGATTTGGGGCCTTGAACTCTTTAATAGTGGACCTAAGTTTTATCAAATAATGTGGAATCTCTTAGTTGAGGTAACTGCTATAGGAAACTAAAAAGTAGTTACATTTTACTACCATCTCAACTGCAAATTAGCTTCATATGCATATCAAGTAACCTATAGCATAAAACATTGAGGATGGTGCACATTTCACATCCAATATGATTTAATTGAATCTCAAAGTGACGATCTATTGAGGTTTATGATTTTGATAATTTCTTTCTCGTACTTCTCGAATTTGGTTTTCCCTTCATTCACATTCTGATTGCATCAAAGACAACTTCCATATGAATTCATTAACAACGTAAAGGACTCGAAGATACTATTCTGGTCTGTTTATCATGATATTGTTGAATGTTTCAGTTCCATATTTAAGGATCTAGATCATTAATTGGTATATATATATATATACCCTCATGGTTGCAGTGCAGTCCATCAACCAATTGACCTGTGGGCTCAATCCCTTATGTTTACTTAAGTGCTCCTCTAATTAGTTAGCCATATATGTGTATTTACAGATAAGATTTTTTCTTTCTTCTTTGTATAAAACTTCAATTGTATTTTATTATTATTAGTTTGGTGTGTGTGTGTGTAGGATGGACGAGACACTGTTTGGCCACATGATCCTCGTACAGGATGGAGTTACTGTGTCACAATTCTCTCATGGGTCCTCCTACCAAAATCAAGAGATTCAGGTCCCATAGTGGTGAGAATTTTCATTTTATTTCTCAATTCAAATGACTGGTCCTTACCTGGTCTATTTTGTTTTCACTTTCACCTCTCTCTCTCTCTCTCTATACACACACACACACACACGCTATTTGCTTGTTATATTTCATTTCTTTTTCAGTTCTTCACATATTGCCCTCATTTCTTACTGAGTCCCGACATCCAATTGAAATAAGACACTATTTATTTATTTTTGCTCCACCTGTTTCTTTTGGTTCACATTTCTTTGAGATCTTGAATTTTATCAAATAAACATAGATTCTTGATCAATCTTTCTTTAGAATCCAAATGATCTACCTGCTCCGGAGTATCATATCTCAGAGCATGTAATGCATTTTTCTGAATTCCACACCATACACACCTCGTGCTGTTTACTGGTGGTGGCCAGCTAAGCTCTAGTATTGTCATTTGAATCAGATGTGAGAGTTATTGTCTTTAAGGTATCCACTTTTCACTATTATACCCTAATGAACTTCACTTGAATTAGTTCTTGAAGGTCTATGCATCTGACTGATAGTCATGCTCAGATATTGTTATCAGGAATTTTTCTTCAGGAAATTCTTGTGAGACTTGAACCAAATCTTTTTGAATTTTTTTTCCTGAAATATTCCAGGAATTTAAACTAACTAAATTATGTACTGAACAGGGTTCAAAATTTTCAATTTCAATTGATTTTTTTTTCTTGGAGAATAATGGATAATACTGAGAAATTTTGTCAGAATGCTTTGAGATAATGGGAAGACTAAAAAGGGTAGAAGTAGGAATGAATCCATTTGTAGGAGCTTAGGTGTAGCACCAATTGGTGATAAGGTGAGGGAAAGTCGATTGGAATGGTTTGGTCATTTGCAACGAAGACCAATGACTGCACCAGTGAGGAGTGAAATTGATGCAGACATTGTAGCAAAGTGGGGTCCACACGAGAATGCCATGGTGGCCTACCGCCTCTCATATCAACTCCACGCCTCCACCGGTGCCGGTCGTCTCTTCACTTGGTTTTTGTTTCTCTCCACAATGGGTTTTCTTTAGTTTATTGAAAAATGGTGTTTTTGGGTATGGGGATTAGAGGATAAGATGGGTGCGTGGAGGATAAGAGGGTCTCAGACATTAAACAAGAAAATGGCGATGCAATGAAGGATTAGAATCAAGAAGAAGGGCCATATTAGTCGCCATTTGTCAGTTGAGCTCTCTCTGTACCGGAAACCAAACGAGGGACTCTCCAGTCCATTGAAGATAAATAGATGGGTTGAGCCTTTGTTTATGTGATTCTTGGAGGAGGGGTTGCAGCTAGTTATGCAGCTCTTGAATTCTCAAAGAGAGGAATCTCTCATGGTGAACTTTGCATCATCTATGAAGAACCGGTAAAACCCACTATCCTCTCACCTCTTCCCCTCCCCCTTTTATTTTTCTTCTCTATTTTTCTTCTTTGTTTTAAGAGCTTGTTCAGTGGCCAAGCTTTTCTGGGTATTAATTGTTTTACCTGAATATATGGTTTTATTTTTTGCTGGTATATTGCTTTCTGTAGTCATCACAACACTCAACAGTTCAAATTTCTGTTTATTATCTGTTATTTGGTGAATTGGGTTTGCAAGAGGTATTAATGGGTTGAAGGATTTATCTTTGTTATGAACTGTGAGAATTTGTTTGTCTCATATTTCCTTTGGCAACCTTGTACTGGTAACTGGCATTGCTATCTTTCTGCCGTAATTTCTTTTGATTGTGATGGTAGGATTGCTTTTACCCAGTTCAATTTTTTCTTAAATTCTTCATATGTGTTGGATATTTTCTATTTTGTATACAGTTTAAGATTTGTTTGGGTAACCCATAAGGCCTATTGATTTGCAATTCGGTTCTGTAGTTTTTGCTGAATTGGGTCTGCAATAACAATTACCTGATCCTCCTCACTTGAGCCCGCCTTCTTGAACTAAAAGAGTCTTTGGTTCTGTCTTGTTGCTAATTTGGCTATTCTGACATATCCGGATATTTGGATAGCATTATCAAATAGATATTTGGATAACTTTTAAAATCCGGATATCTGTTAACTGAATATCTGATATTTATAATAATCGGATATATCCGATTATTATCCGATATTCGATAAACTTAACTGTTTCGAATTTGAATATGCTTTTCAAATATTCGCTTGGATGAATAATTGAATTCGGATGTACATGGAAAATATATGAGCCAGATACGGATGCACTACTATCCGCATCGAATCCGACTCATTTGCATCCCTACCTGAAAACCTTCAAGAATCCACTTCTTTAAGTGTTCTTGGATTCCCAGCCTGCCATTCCTTTTCCCTTATTTTCTTTTACTTTTGACTTTGGTGAAACTCATGAAACACAAGTGTAGCGGATGACTCATCTCCTTTCCTTTTATGTTCTCTATGATTGATAATTAAAACCCAAGTATTTCAAGTCATGCGGCAGTCTCAGGATAAGTTTTTCACTTAAACCCTGTGATTCCTTCATCTTAAAATCTGTCCTTTTTGAGATTGAAAACCCATATTCAGTCTTTTTTCTCTCTCAATCAACCACCTATTAATCCCATAGTTTGCTGCGTATACTCCTTTGATAATCACCAACTTTAGTCCCTGAGAACCACCAAATTACTGTGTATAATCATCTTTAAGTTCCTAGTGAAATATATCCAGATTTCATTCCCCTAAGCTATATTGCACACCTACTGTTTGTTTATTGCTCTGACCCAGATTATATCACCTCTGCCCTATAGTACTCTGCTGTTCCAGTTCTACTTTCATCCTCAACATCTGGTGTTTCAAAACAGTCCCTATTTTATGATGTTCCATACTTAGTACTTGCTGTTTTACCTTCAGTTAGACTCTGTTTTTAACCCATATGATCTCAAATCGCATACCATATAGATTATCCCAGTCAGCCTATAAGATATAGCCTATCTCTAGTTTCTTGTGCTGCGTCAGAGGTGGTGCAAGTTGAAGACCCTAAAAATACAGTAGGAAGGCCAAAATTGACTTGGGTTGATGTTGGTACTTTTGTTGAAAATTATTCTACACAAGCTAAAACCCAGTCTTTGTGTGTAAGTTTTGATTTGTTGATTCTAGAGCAAAAATAACAACTCAACTCCAATCCTTTGTGGTAAATAATAATGGTAATACTTTTTATGTATTAAATAATAAAAGTTATCTATATCTTAAAAATGATAAACATAGAGTTGTTGTTGATGGTATTTACATGTATTCGGGGGGTATTTGTGTCATAAGGGTATCGTATTGTATACCCATACTATTCGTATACCATATGTACTGTGTAGTAATTGAATAATGGTATAAATACAAGCACCATCGTATGAGACACTCTCATACAAGTATTGGCCCTCATTCATACGAAGTCATCTTCTCCTTCTCTCTCTCTTTTTTCTTTCCTCTTTTCTCTTCCATATTGCTTGGATTTGCAAGGTTACAAACACCAACTTGGTATCAAAGCATCCCTGGGAGTGATCTGAGATTGACTGGCGACAAAGATTGACGAAACCTAGGGCTAACATTAGCAAGCTGTACCAATCGAGGTCCAAGAAACGTCATGGCCTGGTAAAGATCAATATTCCCTGTTTTTTAAGCATTTTTTTTTTTATGGCTGGAAGCCAATTGAAGGTTTCTCAGAGAATTTTTGGAAAAAATAAAAAATCCCAGATTTGGGAAAATCGATTGTTCCAATCGATCTCGGAGTTTTTCGGATGATCAGAAGTGAATGGACTGGTCATTTTTATGTGGGAAATCCATGAGATTTGGTCTTGTTCAATTTGGTGGAGAATCAGAGTCCTAGTGGTCTAATTTGTGACCTTATTTTAACGCCTAGCTGTTGTACTACGTCTCTGTGGAGTTTGGGAGTTTGACAGATGCTCTTGGGTGACCAGCAATGATGCAAAGAAGTTTCAATGATGTTCTTATTTGTTTTTTAATTTCAGTTGAAGTCGTGGAGGTGAGTTGGTGTGTGTAGAGGTTTGCACGACCCATCATATGATTGGTGGTGTGTGTACATCTCTATTGGACCTATCGTGGATAGTTGTGAAAGGCTGTGGCATATGCTCTGGGGCTGGGTAACCCCGTGGACATTGAAGAGGTAGTGCATTGGGCCGTAGAGCCTCATAGTTGGTGTGTTGTGTGCGTGTTTGGTGTTCTGTGTTGTGTGGGCTGGTTTTATTTTGTATTGCAAGCTCGAAACCATGTCTGAAGTGAGCTAAGGATCTGGTAATAATCTTGGAGAGTCAAGTAAGGGTGATGGGGGCAGCTTTTTGACTCCGGGAGATCCATCCTAGCTTCAAATTTCGATTGTAAAGTTTGATGGAAGCAACTACCTCACATGGTCAAAATCAGTATGTACCTTTATACAAGGAAAAGACAAGGACTAATATCTTATGATTCTTGTTAGAAGGCAGAGATTCCTCCAAAGAGTGATCTACGTTACTGCAACTGGAAGACAGAAAATGCTAGTCATGGGTTGGTTAAACTTTATGAAGGTTGAGATAAATGAGCAATACTCTTTTTTTGGAAATTGCACATCTGATTTGAGAGTCATTATCTCAAGCATATTTTGAGATTGGCCATACAGTCAAAGTTTATGAACTTCGACAAAGGATAACTCATTTCAAGCAAGGAGACCAACTTCTTGCTATGTATAATTCCTCTATAAGGAAGATGTGGGACGAGTTAGAGCACTATACCATATATCATCCTTGCTGAAGGATGCTACTGCTTATAAGAAGCATGTTGAGGAAATACATGTTTTTGAGTTCCTTGTTGGGCTGAATTCTGAGTATGAGTAGATTTGGGTTCAAATTCTAAATATGCCACTTCTACCCTCCTTGACTGAAGTTTATGTATATGTACATCGAGAGGAAAGACGAGGAGTGATGAATGTGGTCTACAGTTGAAAAAACAGAGCTAATATCTTCCTCTGCGAGAGGTGGTTCCTCCAGATGTGGTCATGGCGTTAGCTTCAGTCTCTCATCTGATGATAGGGACAGACTTAAATGTGAACATTGCGGGAGGTTTAGGCATACGAAAGAACAATGTTGGCACCTCCACGCCAATCTTAAAGGGGTAGGTCTGGCACTAGTAGAAGAGGTGGTCGGTTTGCTAGTAGACTTAGTGCTCACTCCTTGATTCCAACAACAGCTGAGCTACCCTTTATGGAACTTCTTCCCTACCTTCTGGTTCACTAGATGGAGGAAGTCTATCCAATGATGAGCTTGTTGCCTTCAGACGTTTTGTTTCTTGGCTTGATCACTATTCCACAACTCCTACATTATCCTTCGCCCACTCAGGTACATCTACATCCACCTTACTTGGGTTTGTTACCACTTCACAATGTTCCTAAATCATTGATTTAAGGACTTCCCATCACATGACTGATATGTCTTCATTGTTTACCTCATATCGTGTTTGTTTTAGAAAAGACAGTTTGCATAGTAGATGGTTTTTTCTTTTGTTGTTGGTTAGGGAGACATTCCAGCTACCTCTGATTTGTGCTTAACCACTGTTCTTCATGTTCCCAACTTCACTTTAAACTTGTTTTCTATTAGTCATATCACAAAGAACTTTAACTGTTGTTTTACCTTTTCCCCCTTCCTATTGTGTGTTTCAAGACATGGAGACGAAGAAAATGATTGGTTTGGGGCATGAGAATGATGGCTTATATATCTTGGACTTGAATCCGTTAATAGCTACTTTTGTAATAAAGAGGAACATTTCTCCTTCCACACTTGGTGAGTTGTTTAAATGGCATCGAAAACTTGGTCATTTATTCTTTACTGTTTTGAGAAAGATGTTTCCTTGGTTTTTTTTTCCTAAGTCTGATATTTATTGTGAACCATGTCAGCTGACCAAACATTGTAGGTCAGTCTATTCAATCAGTGATAATAAGAAGAGTCTAGTTCCATTCTCACTTGTGCATTTTGATATATGGGGTCCTTCCCTTACTACTTCTTTGTCTAGTTTTAAATACTTTATGACTTTTATGGATGACTGTTCGCAAGCCACATGGCTTTATTTGTTTAAAAGCCAAAATGATGTGGTTACTTCCTTCAAATCCTTTTATTCTATGATTAATACTCCAACAAACTACTTGCCTAGACACTCCTGAGTAAAATGGGGCCATAAGGAGGAAAAATAGACATCTTCTCGAGACTTTACATGTAATCATGTTCACCATGAATGTACTTAAGACTTTTTGGTTCGAAGCTGTTCAAACTGTGGTCTACCTCATGAACAGGATACCCTCTCAAGTCCACTCTTTCAAATCACCTTTGGAATTGTTGTCCCCCAATTCTACCTTGTCTCCTCTTTCACTTAAAACATTCAGTTGCATTTGCTATGTTCATGTACCCAAGTCTGATCGCTCCAAATTAGATCCTAAGGCTCTCAAATGTGTTTTTCTAGGCTATGAAGTTGATCAGAAAGGGTAGAAGTGTTATCATCCCCCTACTCGTCACAAGTTTGTTTCTAAAGATGTTACATTTTTTGAATTCATTCTTTTTTTTTCCTAGGATGACACCTCTTCATGGGGATAAGTTTATGAGTGAATACTTGTCTTTTTTGGTTCCACTTCCAATTCTTGTTCCCATTTATCATTTTGATGGTGGTTGTAATGGTGGAAAGGTGGAGAAAAAAATTAAAAGGTGGAGAAAAAGTTACAAGTCTATAGTTAGAGATAGAAACAAGATGATGATATATAAGAAAAGAAACATTATGATGTGCAAGAACAAGACCTACTGATGTAGCAGCATTAGAGTTTCTGGAGAAATCCTACCCTATTTGGAAGCTTAAGATGAAGAAATCTCAAGGGAAGAAGGCTAATGGGAGATGGCCATGGTAGAAGAATGTTTAGGGTCTTTTAATTTTTTATTTTAATCACTTAATAAGGCTCTTTTGTAGCCATAGAGTACGGTTAGTTGGTAGTGTTTCAAGGGTATTTGGGAAAGTTTTTATTAATTTTAAGTCAACAAAAATAAAGGAGAAAGAGTGTTACTCGTGTGACTAATGTGGGGGGGTATTTTAGGGAGTTTGTGTCCAAAAATTTAAAAGGGTTTAAAACCCTACTGCTATACACGATTTGGGCAGAGAAATTGAATAAGAAATTTGATTTTTTGCAGCCTAATCGTGGAGCACTTACTCTTCTTCTTCTTCCCTTCGTTTTCTCTAAAGGTAATCATCCATCTCTTCTTCCATCTTCTTCCAATATTCTATCCTATCTATTTGTTTCTTCTTATTCTCTATATTTCCTACCATCAGAATTTTTTGTGGTAGCACCTTACCCATAACCTTCTTCTCAACAATACTCCCTACTCTCTTCTCTTTTAATCAAGCCCTTTTAATAGGGTGTCCATATCTCTTGTACGATCACCCTAGAGAGAGCCTTTCTCCCTTTAGCCCTATCCCTAGTAAATAGGGATTATTACAAAGAGGGGCTAGTGGCTGAGGAGCTAGAGCAATTGCAATTTGAATTTTTTTTATTCATTGGAGCAAGAACCAGGGGCGATCTCAACACTTTTTGGGAGGTCTTAGAGTCTTTTTTAAGGGGTAAGTATATTTGGTTTAAAGCCTGACTGTACGTAAGTGTTTGATTTATTCTTTGGAAGGTTATAAAAATTCTGCTACAGTGCAAGTACCTAGACAAAATTGATCTCATTGCTTGTGGTTGTTATTAGGCTTCAATTTCATAAAGTTTTCAGTGGGGAATTGTTAATTGATAAACCCTAGCATATTTACTTTTTATTGGACTTAGATAGCCAAATACCCATACGTTTTCTGGTTTTCTCATTGAATTCTCTCATTAAAGCATCTAGTCTAAATAAGTGTTTTCTAGTTTACATAACTAGAAACATCGGAATAGAGTGAAATTTGGAGGAGAGCATCTCTATTGTCTGCTTGGAAGATTCCTAAAAGCCCGACATTTTCTGATGCGTCAGAAGGGTATTTTGATAGATTTTCACTTTTTGGGGAAATCATGAAAATTGCCACTGGGCAGAATTTTGTGAGTTGTTTATTGGGGGACAATTTATATATTATTGAGACCAGATGCTAGTGTTTGCATATAAATTGCATGGGGTGCCGCATCACCTACCTTCTCATGAACCACTACAAGAGTCTACTTCAGAACCACCTTTTGAGACAAAAATCTTACATATTCCTTCTTATCCTAATTCTACTAAAGTCCTTGACATTTTGAATCTTGACCAACATATTTTTCTTCTAAAGGGGATGAGAACTTGTATCCAACATCAAATGTCCAATTTTGTTTCATATTAAGCTTTAGCACCATCCTTTCATTGTTTTTTTTGTTGTCTTGTCCTCTATCTTTATTCCTTGCAGTGTATCTGAGGCGATTCAACAACCACAATGGAGCAATGCTATGGAAGAAGAAACGAAAGTGGTATAAAGAAACAAAACGTGGGAGCTAGTTGACCTTCCTAGAGGGAAGAAGTTAGTGGGCTACAAATGACTGTTTACAGTTAAATACAAGTAAGATGGAATTATAGAGAGATATAAGGCGAGGCTGGTAGCGAAGGGGTACACTTAGTCTTAATGCATATACTATCAAAGAACATTCACATCAGTGGAAAAAATGAACTCAAACAGAATGCTCATATCATTAGCAGCTAACCAGGGGTGGCCCCTTTTACAGTTTAATGTAAAGAATGCCTTCTTGCATGGAGATTTGGAGGAATTATATATGGCTACACTATCAGGATTCCATATGCTAAATGCCTACAGCAAAGTGTGCAGGCTAAAGAAAGCATTGTATGGCTTAAAGCAATCACCTCGTGCATGGTTTGAAAGGTTTAGAACTACCATTATAAATTCAGGATATAAACAAGCTTAAAAAGATCACACACCTTCCATTAAATGTTGAAGTCTCAAGACAACAACCTTAATATTTTATGTTGATTATATAGTAGTAGTTACGGGGAATAATGAGGTGGAGATTGCACAACTTAAAAGCAGGTTGGCAAAGGAATTTGAAATTAAGGATTTGGGTTCTCTGAGATATTTCTTGAGAATAAAAGTTGCTAGATCAACACAATGCATCTTTTTTTTTTTAGAGGATGTATGTATTGGATCAATTAAAAGAGTCAGGAATGGCTGGTTGCAAACCGTGTGCTACGTCCATCGAAACAAATCACAGGCTGGAGGAAAATGATAGTGAAAGGCTTGTTGATGCAGGAAGATATTAGAGGTTGGTAGGACGTCTCATATATTTATCCTTAACACATCTGAATATCACTTATGCAGTGAGTGTAATCAGCCAATTCATGCATGCTCCAACTTAGGATCATTTGCAAGCTGCAACTAGGGTTCTTAGATATCTAAAGGGTTATCCTGGAAAGGACATTCTATATAAGAGTCATGGTCATCATCAAGTTGAAGTATACGCTAATGCAGATTGGGAAGGCTCATTGACTGACTGTAAGTCCACTTCGGGTTATTGCTCCTTTGTGGAAGGAAACTTGGTGACATGGAGAAGTAAGAAACAGTTTGTGGTTGCAAAGTCCAATGCTAAAGCTGAATTCAGATCAATGGCTCATGGAATTTGTGAATCTTTATGGCTGAAGATGTTGTTAGCAAAAGTTGGGTTTCAAATACTTGGCCCCATGAATCTTTATTGTGATAATAAAGCTGCTATAAGTATTGCACATGATCCGATACAACATGATAGGACTAAACATGTGGAGGTGGACTGACACTTTATCAAGGATCATCTCAAAAAGGGAAATATATGTACACTATTCATTCAGACCAAAGACCAACTTGCAGATGTGTTTACAAAAGGCCTCAATGGAGCATAGTTCATGTTCTTGAGTAGCAAGTTGGGAATGACCAATATCTATTCACCAACTGGAGGGGGAGTGTTGGAGATGGTATCTATATGTGTTCGGGGGGTATTTGTGTCATAAGGGTATCGAATTATATACCCATACTATTTGTATACCATATGTAATGTGTAGTAATTGAATAATGATATAAATACAAGCCCCATCATATGAGACACTCTCATACGGATATTCTCCCTCATTCATACGAAGTCATCATCTCCTTCTCTCTTTCTCTCCTCTTTTTTCTTCCATATTGCTTGGATTTGCAGGGTCACAAACACCAACTGGTATATGTAATTGACAATACATAAATTAGAGATATGTGCGTGGTCAACTATTGCATCTCTATTATATAAAATTTGTTTATAAAAATAATAATTTGGGATGAAATATAAGGTAAAGTAGTCATGCTATTTGACATGTTTGGTTGCCATTTATTTATTTATGTGATTAACTTATACATAGATGCTTTTTATAGTTTTTTGAGTTCTGCGTGTGTAATCATGCTTATCTTAACATTCCTTGAAGGTTCATTGAAAATTTCACCTATTTCCATAGATTAGTAATCTTACAAATTTCATATTTTGAAATATTATAGTACCATTTTCCCAAAATTTCTTTTACTTCCTAAGTCAAAGTATCCATTGAAATCAAAATTTTATTCGTTATGAAACATAATTAACAGTTCTTCTTCTTCTCCCAAGTCACACTCAGACCAATCCTTTCTGTCTGAGATTTAAAGGACACTAGGAAAGTATATTCTAGAAAATGGTAATTTGCTTTTCTAAATATTAAGAGTTTCATGTCATAAGTTGATTTTTTTTTCTGGATATTACTGAAAGGCAGGGAATATTAATATTTTCTTGATTTTAATATTGGGGGGGGGGGGGGGG
>JAOXJP010163830.1:0-12826 GCA_025762735.1 Platanus orientalis
GACTTCAGCTTTAGCTTCTTTGCATTGAGTCTTCATCCTAGAGCTTGACTTGGTTCTTCATCTTTGGTACTTGTCTTGATCTTGTACATCATAATCAGGTTCGATTGCTCTAATTTATGCTTTCCTTTGAACCTCTAAACAAGTGGTGATTTGGTTATTTGTGTGGCATAAACTATGGACTATTAGGACTAATTTTCTGGGTGATTTTCAACACCCACAGCCCCTAATTTGTAGCCCTAATAAAACCTTTAACCTAATCCTCTTTAACCCCTTGAAAACCCCTATGTTTAATTTCCCTAACTTCATTACTTGATACACTTTTAATTTTCCTGCACACAACATGTTTGCTGAAAACCCCAAGATGCATGCTTGTTGGAATTTTCTGCTTGGACAACACCTATACACTTTCCAAACCCTTGGAAACCATCCCTTAGTTTTGTACATTATTTGGTACTTTAATGCATACTTTTATGACACCCAGAATTATGGACAGCAAGCATACACATTTTATTTCTCTAACTTAGTTGGGTATTTAGGCATATTAATTAGCTCTTAATTGTGTTCTTTATTTTGTTTACCCTTATTCCTTTATTGCACATCTATTTTAATTGAAGAACTACCTAATTTGCTTGTTTTTGGTGTTAGTAGGAATCTAGGCTATAGTGTTATTTTACTTGTGTGATTTTATGTCTAATCTCCTTAGCACATACATCACCTACCTACATGCTTGCTACATTAGGAAGCCCTCTCTATTGCTTCATCTTTGAACATCTCATTCATTTAAATCCCTAGAGAGGTTAACTCGACGGTGGATGGACTAGCCAAAAGGGATGTGCATAGGGATTCCATGTATTTTGGATTCGAGAGTATTGAAACCACTAGTGACTATCTACGGGCAACCGGCGTAGATAGTGGGGAGTGGGGACCTCAATGGGCTACCAACGTAGATAGTGATAGTATGACGGGCTACCGGCGTAGATAGTGATAGTATGACGGGCTACCGGCGTAGATAGTGATAGTATGACAGGCTACCGGCATAGAGGGGACCTCCACCGTGGGTGGCCCCCAATCAAGTTCATTCAAAAAAGCGTTTTCCTAATAGGAACTTTTCTGATGATACGTCTACCGAGGGGAGGAGGTTACGACCTTGGGAGGGGGTTAATGGTGGGGACCTCAATGGCAGATCATTTAATAAGTGCTTCAAAAGAACATCTCCTGGCCATCTATTGGAGACCCAAAGATATCAAAGGAAGGACCCTTTCCGGTGCTCCGTTTTGAGAAAAAGGAACTGGAGAATAGGGTGTTGAGGATGCATCGTCGCTAGTGGACAGAGTGGTTGGCCAATCCATCAATGCAAATGCATTGAGAAGTTGGGGGAAAAAGCCTGGAAGTTAGAGGGGGAGCTTCAGGTCTATTATCCCCCAAAGGGGTTGTTTCTGCTCAATTTTCCTTCCCCATTTGAAGCACCGAGGGTTCTTAGGGAAGGGGTTCGCAGATGGGAAGGAGGCGGACTATTGTTGGACGTCTAGCACCAAACGGCCGGCTGCATCAGAATGGCAGGAAGGAAGTTGGAGCCATCTGGATGTTCGGGCTGCTTGTTCATTTGTGGGGCAAAGCAACTTTCAAAATGGCGGGTGACCTATGTGGGGGTCTTGACGAAGCGGAACCCATTCATTCAGACTCCTGGGAGTGGGCGGAGCTTGAGGTTCGCAGGCCAGAACTGGCTCCTCCTACGATATGGATCTTAGATGGCACAGTGGGGTATCGAATTTCCATATGGAAGAAGGAACTCCCTAAAGTCTTCTCGTTGGAGATGATGATGAAGCAGAGCGGCAGATCAAGGTCCATTAACTCTCAGTCGGAACTGGGGCGATGTTTGCCGGAAGATGAAGCTAATGGGGAAATGCTGGACAAAGCAAGAGGTGGCAAGGGAGCTGGGCATCATCGAGGTGGGAACCCTAGGGTTTCCAAGGGTGAAGGGGTTGAGGAATATTGGAATGGGCTGACCGGGGCTACTTTGAAAAGACAGGTTTAGCCAAACTAGGTTCAAAAAGGAGTGGCTCATGGGCGAGGGTCGTCTTTGAATGATAAGCGCGTGATGGATTCATTTGTCAATGGATTGGGCTTGGAGGCAGGCGGCCCACAAGGGAGAGTAGAAGGGGGCTTGCGGGTTGGGACAAGGCCATAGGGAAAGGACCCAGGCCCAACCCTAAAGCCCATACTCATTCGAAAGTCTCCAGAGATGTCTTAAAAGGCCCTCTAAAATCAACAAAGTTCCTTCATAACGATTTCGCTGAAGTACCGAAGGCTACTGAACGAGGCGGTGTGAAGAGACTCGGGGGAGGAGATTCAATAGGAGACGGTGGAATAGGAGAAAAGGAAATAAGGGTGATCGCCGATTCGAATGGCAAATCAAAAGCCGATGCAACCCCGACACTCCTAATCTGGGTCCTGCTCTTGGTAAGGAGGTGACTAAAATGATGCCGATGTCGCTTCTTGGCGTCATCATCAAAGAAGGTGTTTCTCATCTCCTGCGGGACCAGATGGAGGTGGTGGGAAAAGGTAAGTCTAAGGCTATTGATTCTGGATCATTTGAAGAGGAGGATGAGGAAGATTGGGATATGCTCACGGGCAAGAATCAAAGTTGCTCTCCTATTGCGGTCAGAGTTTCGGGGGAAGGGTGCAACAGAGAGCGTGATGAGTTCAATGGCCTATTACAAGCAATAGCATCGGGACATGTGGATGGGTATGACGGTCCTTTACGAGAAGGGCAAGACGGTATTCTTCACCGTAGATGAGGAGATTATACAACGGATGGGTCTATTGTGGATTATAGAAATTGGAGTCACGGTGAAGAGGATGGGGTAACTATTGTTGAGCCTATTTTGATGTTTCCACTAGCATCTCCTTATTTTAAGTGGGCAATGAAAAAAGTGGCGGAGGTGAAACAGAAGTTGGGTTGCGTTTTTAGAGGGTTGGAGGAAAGGGTTGAAGAATTCCTCTGGGAGATAGAAAGAAGGAGAAGTTGGAGTCCTTGGAAGGAGAAAACCCCGGCTCGGGAACAAAAAAGTGGTAGAAAACCCAGGGAGTTGAGAAACTTGAGGTCTAAATTTTCTTATGACCGGGAGTGTAGGAGGAGAAGTAAAATACGGGGAAGAAAGTTTACTACTCAATCTATCAATTATGATGAAGTTGACAATATGTACCTGGAATGTTAGGGGCCTCGAGAGGGTGGAGAAGAGGTGGGGGATTCGGGATTGGCTTAAAAGGAGGAGGGCGGATTTATTTACTATTCAGGAAATGAAATCCAGTTGTTTGGACAGGAGTTGGATGTTGGACATGTGGGGATGAAGGCATTATGATTTCATTCATAAATCGGCTGTGAAAGCGACAAGGGGCATCTTACTTGCTTGGAACACGGAGGTGATTGAAGTTTTAGATAGGTAGGTGGGGGAATTTTCTCTCTATTCTTTGTAGGAACAAGGTGGATGGTTTGCAGTGGGCTTTTTTAGGTGTGTATGGGCCGGCGGATCAGTCAGATTTTAGCCATGTTGGCGACGAGCTGGGTCTAATAGGTGAGAATTGGGGAGTGCCTTAGTGTATGGGGGGACTTTAATGTCATGAGGAGTCCGGATAAGAGACTGGGCGCTTCCTATTACACGCAGAATATGCAGATTTTTAACAATTTCATCGAGTGGGGGTTAGTGGAATTACCTTTGAGGGGGGTTAAATATACATGGACCAATAACCAACTGATCAGAGCTTGTAGTCGTCTGGATCATTTTTTGTTCTCGGCTGATTGGTTGGATTATGAGGTGGTGTCTCAAGAAACGCCTCCTGCTCAGGATCTGATCACGTGCCGGTTATTCTTACTATAAACGATATTGACTCAGGCCCCCATCCTTTCAAGTTTGAGTTGATGTGGCCCGAAGTAGCGGGTTTCAAGGAGTTAATCAAGGAATGGTGGATGGGGTTTGAAGTGGAAGGTACTGCCAGTTTTAGACTTGCCCAAAAATTAAAAATGCTTAAATCTCGAATAGTTCAATGGCATAAGAAGTTCGGAGGTTTGGAGGAAAGGAAGTCTGTAGCCCTTTAATCAAATTGGGGACTGGGATTTGAAAGGCATGGATAGCGGGTTGGAAGAGGATGAGAGAAGACAGAAAAGGGAAGCCGAGAGGGAGTATAACTAGCTTCTGAAGATGGATGAAATCTCATGGCGATAGAAATCAAGAGCAACTTGGCTTAGAGAGGGGGACAGAAACACGAAATATTTTCATAAAATGGCGAGTTGGAGGAGATCTCTCAATGCGATTAGTAGGATCAAAGTTCATGGTCAATGGATCTATGATCAAGTGCTGATCAGAGATAATATTGAATGGTATTATAAGGACTTGTATAGTTAACCTTTCCCCATCGCCCAATCCTGGAGGGGGTGGAATGGGCCGCTATGTACAAAATGCCTAGCAAGGACCTGGAGAAACCTTTTTCCAAGGAGGAAGTGTTGGCTACGACTGATTCTATAGAGGATGACAAAGCCCCTAGGCCTGATGGATTCCCTACCAAATTCTTGAAATCCTGTTGGGATGTCGTGGGTAAGGATGTCATGGAGGTTTTTGTAGCTTTCCATTCCAAGGATCAGTGGTGTAGAAGTTTAAATGCTACTTTTATTACCCTTATCCCCAAGCAGAAGGAGGCATCGGAGATCAAAGATTATCGCCCAATCAGTTTGATGGGATGTATTTACAAAGTATTGGCCAAGACTTTAGCTCTGAGACTGAAAGTGGTGCTTTCTTCTGTCATTATGGAGTCTTAAAATGTTTTTTTACCGGGAAGACAAATTACTGAATGTTTGTTGGTGGCAAATGAGTTGATTGATGCTAGGTTGAAGTCAGGAAAGTCAGGGCTCATTTGTAAGGTGGTTATGGAGAAAGCTCATGATGACGTTAATTGGGGCTTTCTCGACTGGGTTCAAGAGTAGATGGGCTTTGGTTAAAAGTGGAGAAACTGGGTGAAAATTTGCATCTCTTCTCCATGTTTTTCGGTCCTCATCAATGGGTCTCCCAAAGGCTTTTTTAAAGGTGGCAGAGGTTTGAGGCAAGGCGATCCCCTCTCCCCTTATTTGTTCATCATGGTTGCTGACCTTTTGGGTAGACTTGCTGCGAAGGCAGACTCTGTGGGCCTCTTAGAAGGTTTCTTTGGTTCAGACATGGGGCCTATAGTGCCTTTTATTCAGTTTGCAGACGACTCTTTTTCTTATCAATGCTAACTTAGAGGAGCTTCAAAATCTTTAGTGTATTATTCTAATGGTTGAAGTGGCAACTGGTCTGAAGGTCAACTGGAGCAAGTCATCCCTTAGCCTGGTTGGGGATGTGTCTGATGTGCAGTACATGGCTAGTGTTATTGGGTGTGAGGTGAGCTCTCTTCCTATTAACTATCTTGGCCTCCCCCTTGATGCGAAGCCATCCTCCAAAGAAATCTGGAATCCAGTATTGGATAAGTTGGGAAGAAGGCTAGCTAGGTGGAAGGGTCATTTCCTCTCTATTGGAGGCAAGTTCATATTGCTGAAAAACATTCTTGCTACCATTCCTCTTTATTTCCTATCTTTGTTTAAAATCCTTGCTTCTATGCTTCGCAATATGGAGAGTATGTAGAGGGATTTTTTGTGGGGATCCAACAAAAGGAAGAGAAGGATCCACTGGGTCAATTGGAACATTATTTGCAGCCTAAAAAATCAAGGGGGGCTTGGCATTCGGTCAATTAGGGTGTTAAATAAAGCCCTTCTCTCCAAATGGTTGTGGAAATATGGGGCTGAATGGACTTCCTTGTGGAAAAGGGTGTTGCAAGCGAAGTATGGGGAAGAAAGATTTGGGTGGTCATGCAAGCGGCCTTCTGGGCCTATGGGATGCGGTCTTTGGAAAGGGATTTGCAATAACAGGGTTGATTTCTTCAGATTTATCAGGTTCAAAGTTAACAAGAGTGATAGAGTCCGCTTCTGGCATGATGTGTGGTGTTCTAGGGAGCCTCTTTGTGATTTATTCCCTACCTCTTGCTTCATCCAAAGACAGGACGGTGGCCGAGCACATGATTCGTTCAAAGGCTTTCTGTTCTTAGGATATTAAGCCCAGGAGAAATTTAAACAACTAGGAAGTGGAGATGGGAAAGTCATTGGATGTCTTGAACTCATACACTTTTGAGGACCTGGAGTTGGGGGATGGGATGAGTTGGCTTCAGGAGGAAGAGGGAGGTTTTACTGTCAAATCTATGTTTGAAAATCTGTTTGTGCAAAAGTCAAGAGGACTCGCCAGGCATTTGCGCTTGGAACCCTTTCATTCAGCTCAAAGTGGCTATGTTTGTTTGGAAATTATAGTGAGATTGCGTCCCAACAATTGACCATTTGATTTGCAAAGGCTTGACAACCCCGAACTGGTGCTGCCTATGTATGTCAGCGGGGGAATCCGTCTCCCATCTCTTTTTGCCACTGGGTGCACGTTCTATGGTCCTATTTCTGGAGTAGCTTTGGTGTTAAGTGGGTGCAACCGGAATCGGTGAGAAGCATGTTAACTTGTTGGCCCTTGCAGAGAAATAGGAAGTGGAGTGAGTGTGGAAGGCAGTTGTGGATTATGGTGCCGGCTGCCCTTTGGTGGGTAGTGTGGGAGGAAAGGAATAGAAGAATTTTTTACGGCTCTTAATGTAATCCTTAGAAGGTGTTGGACACCACGTTGTGTCGTTTGCATGATTGGTATTTTTCTTCTAGCTTGGAAGATGCTCCTCCCATTGGGTTGTGGATCTTTGAGTAGGAGCGGTCTATTTTCCTTTCTTGTTAGACTTTTCTTTTTTTGTTTGCATCCTTGCTAGCATCTCTCATGCTTTTGTAGCGGTTCTTTGTTGGCTATGAATATATACTTTACTTTTTCAAAAAAAACAACAACAACAAAAAACAGCCTTATCCCAACTATTTGGGGTTTCAAAAAACAAAAAAAATGTAGTGGTTTTTTTGGGGGGCATGTCCCTTTTTCTTTCTTTCAGTTGTTCTGTTTCTACTTTCTCCTTTTCTCTTCTATGCTTTCTTCTTGTACTATTTTCTTCATCTTCAATAACATCCCAAGTCATCCATAAAATAAATAAATACATATTGAAGAGGCCTAGTCAAGTGGATGGTGTTGATTTAGATGATGATAAGAGGATTGCACGCACCTCAGATTGTGAGATGAAGTAGGTACAGACTTGTCATTAGGGTGAGTCTAGCAGTAGCAGCTAAGCATGAGGCATAGCACCTGCACAAGATTCACTCATCCAAGTGAAATTTCAGCCCCTTCAATGTATGAGGACGACAAGAAACAATATAAGGGGTGGTAATTCAAGGGGTGATAGTTCGAGGTGCAGTGGCAGTTCAAGGGAAGGTGAAGAAAAAAAACTTGGGTAGTCGAAGGCCGGTGCATTTAGGCACCACCCGCAAACACAATTTGAGGGAAGAAAAGATTCCTATGGATTCCCCTATGTATTGAACCAAGGATTCGAAGTAGAGCAGGCTGAAGCAAATGTGGGGGGTGAGGGACGTTATAGGTGCAGCAGACACCAAATTTATGTTCTCTAACAGCATTCCTGAAAACTCAACAAAGGAGCCACTCCTGCAGCATTTGATAGATAAGGCTATGAAGGATGGGCCAGGTGTGAAGGCGATAATTGCTCATGAAGAAGCACAGGCCTTCTACCAAATAAAAAAGGAAAAGAAACAATGGCTAGAGTATGGAGTGACTATTATTTATGATGGTTGGGCTAGTCCAATGAGATAATCAATCAATGATTTTAACGTCCGGTTGGATGGTGTTTCCTCAAATCCGTGGAGACATCCAATGTCATTTGTGATACCAAGTACATCTAAAGGCTGATGGCTAATGTGATTTATGAGCTGAGAAGAAGAATATTGTACAGAGTGTCACAAATAACGGGACAAACTTCAATAAAGCAGGAGAGAAGATATGATGTCCTCAAGGCATAACCTTTTCTGAACCCCTTGCACAGCACACTGCATTAACCTCATACTTAAGGAAATAGTGACTAGTGAGGAAGAGGGTTGTGTAGGAGGTTGTTAAAGAGGCCAGGGCTCTTATGATTTTAATGTAAAATCATGGGTATGTTTTGTCCTTCATGAAGAACAAGTGTGGATGAGATCTAATTCGTCATCTCAACAGATTTTTCCATCAACTATATAGCCTTTCAGAGCATATTACAAAAGAAGATTAGGTTGAAGGCCATGTCCTCCCGCCAAGAATGGTATGCCTACTGTGAGAGAAGCAATGCAACTAGGAGGAGAGGCAAACATATTGTGTCCAGCCATTCCTACAGGAATAAATGCCAGATATTCATTAGCATTCTAAAGCTGGTTGTTAATGTGCAAAGGATGGTGAACCGGGACAAAAAGTCTACGATAGGCTATCTTTATGAAGCCATAAGATTGATGAAGGAAACGATTAAGCAACTACCCCTCACTCCTATGTTGGCCACCTAGAGATTGTAGATGAAAGATGGACTTCTTCACCAACATCATGAGGTCGGTAAAGATTGTTATATTGTTTTAATTATACATTTAGTTGTCACATAACAAGTTTCAATACAATGACTAATATCTATTTGTTTCTTATATTCTGCATAATATCTGAACCCCAATAAACAGTATGCATAGAATCTTGGCATTCTGCCCAACCTAATCAATGCTTTCTCAAATGTGGTCGCAAAGAAGATGCCAGCTTGCTAGGTTGGTAAAGCCTGTGGGGCTTCATACCACAGACCTGGGTTCCAAATAGGGGTGGCAATTTGTGTTGGCAGGTCGGGTTTGTGTCGTGTCAAGATAAGGGTATACAACTATATGGCTCAGCCCGAACCTGACCCATTTATTAATCATCCCAAAGTGGGTCAACCCGCTTTGACCCAAAGCACGTTTACACTCAACCCTAACCCGCTTATTTCGTGTTGGGTCTGCGGGTTATCTGGTAATTCATGTTGGCAGGTAAGATTCATGTCATGTCAAGGGTATAAAACTATATGGATCAACCCAAATCTGACCCATTTATTAATTGTGTCAAAGCAGGTTGACCCGCTTTGACCCGAAACACATTTACAGTCAACCCTAACCCAGTTATTTCGTGTTGGATTCATGTCGGGTTCATGGGTCGTGTCAAACATTGCCACCCCTAGTTCCAAACCCATCTTCACCTATTAATTACTAAACACTGACCCACTTGCTTATCAAAAAGAAAGTGGTCGCAAAACCAAAGTGGAACACAGATACACAAGCCGATGCCCCAAGGGAGGTGGTTTACTTGCTGCTCTATAACAGTTTTTATTTTATTTTATTTTTTGAGATAATTACAAGCAAAGAAGTATGGAAATGTCATTGGTACCTTTGGTCATGTAGCTATCATGGCTGGACGAGAAAAGACCTCTAGATAGACATAAGTTGTTCCGGATGCAGTTGTAAAGAGAATTGAGCAATAACCAACTAAAATTAGCAGTTACTACTTACTAATGTGTATGAATTTTTTATTGGAGAATGATTCTGTTTTGAGACAGACCTCTAAAGGCGTGCCATTGATTGACACATTATGTGTTTTTTGTATTTGATGTCTTTTATTGACCACCTACTTTTTCAACTGAACACTTTTTTGGACCCTTTTAACCCCCAAAACAACACATGTCTGTTTATAATTCACCATATACACTACTGAGGCATTTTTATCACAGAACATTTGCTTCGTATAATTATATACTTTGTAAAGTGGATTTCCGGTAGCACTTTTACTGTAGTGAGACTGAAGCACCAGGGCACCATGTGAAATGGGTGGAAAAAGTGAACCACTACTGAATGTGTTTTACTTTTTCCGTGCATGTGTCACCTGGCACCCTGGTGCTTGAATCTCACTACAGAAAAAGTGCTCCAAGAAATCCGCTTTGTATACTTTGAGGTGGAAATCTTTCATAACCCTGATTGGTTCTCGATTGGACATCCTTGCTTCTTTAGTCTAATTGATAGAGACTGCAATTTTCTGGGATTTGCCAATTCTATCAATTGGCATTTCTTTCATTATTTATTTGGAGAATCTAAATTATTTAAGTTTTCCTTCAGATGGCTTAGGGCTGCAAGTTGGGCCAGGATGGGTTAAGCTGAGGTCAGCCCAAACTTAACCTGAAATGTAATAGCCTAGCCCATAACATACTCCGCCCAATTTTAAAAAGTGTCTTCGGGTCTTCAGACTGGCATGAACTTAACTGCCTGTGGGTTGACTTCAGATCAAGTTTAGGTTAACCAGAAGTTATCAGCCCTTGGGCCAAGTTAGACCGATTTACACAGTCTTACTGAGTTTGAACCGAGTTTGAATTAAGTTCAAACTGATTTCGGACCGAATTTTGGCCTTTTAAATATTATTACAGTTCAGGCCCCGCTGGGTAGGGTTTCGGGCTGGCCTGAAATTTGACCAAACTCGGCCACTATATTACTTCAGGCCAGAAAGTTAGGCCTTAACTTGACCCAAACAGAAGTCATCTTAGCCCAGCCTGCCACAAATTTTGGACCAAACCTATCGCGCCTTGTGTTAGCCCACCCTGATTTGCAACCTTAATCTGGGTTTCAGGTAGGCCCTCTTTGGGTTTGGTCCTGTTTGAAGGTTGAAGACTTGGGTTTGGTGGTCCATGGATTATTTTTTAGAAACCCAGATCTAGGCCCAGTTGGCCTGATTTGTAGATTTAAGGCCCATATATTGGCCCTGAACAGGCCTATCATGGCCGCAAATGTGAGTCGTTTTTTTTTTCACCCTCGAGATTTGAATTTCAAACATCAGAAGTCACACCCATGTTTGTGGTTGTCATAGGGCCATTTGAACCGTAGAAGGATTTCGAACTGTAGACGATCCTCTCTTGGGTTTGAATTGTTGGTACATGATTGAAAACACAAAAAATTCTCATCTTATACCTATCACAAAAAAAAAAAAAAAAAAAACCACAAGTAGTAGATTTTTTGAAAGCTCTTAAATTTTCATACTCAGCCTTGATGGTGATGCACCCAAAGTTTTCTTGTTCTAGTCTGGCTCGGAACTAATCTAGTCCAAGAAAATAATGGGGGTGTGACTCTTGTTATTTTTTCGTATTTTTCTTCCTCTGTACAGATCACTTATGTCCTACCCATCTTTCCTAATCTAAATGATTCTTTTAAAAGTAAAGAAACTCTGGTTCAAACCCCAAGCCTAGCCGTTTTTAATCCTTTATTTTCATTTTCACCCTTCTTAAACAAAAAAACTCTGGAGTTACATTGGACATTGGAACCAGGCAATTCTTTATCAACCCTACTTTGTTTTGTTTAAGGGTTTAGGGTTTAGCTTCAGCAAGTTTGGGGGCCTACCCAACCTAACCCAACTGTGGGTTTGTGCTTACTCAATCCAAACCAGAATTGAGCTACATTTCTCTGTCCCCCCGTCCCCCCCAACCCAATTTTTTTTATACGGTATTGTTTTTTGGGTGAATAATTGTTGATTGGGTTAAGTGGTTTAAATCTAAGGTTGTCAATGGGTCTTGGGCTGGACTATGATCAAATATACCGATCTTGAAACATCTGTCCCAGCCCTAGCTTGGTGAGACCAGGATGGGCCTTAATTTCATGCCCAATTTTAGCCTTTTGAGTAAATTGCATATGCCCGATAAAAATAGGCCCATTTTCCGTGGGCTGGTGCTAGCGTTAAGCCTATTTTTCAAACACATATCTAAACTTTATTAACTTGGCTACTAAGATATTTATGACTTCTAATATTATTGATCTACTGTAGATATGTCATACACATAATATAAATTCTGTTGAGTTTAATGTTCATTGACAGCCCTAATGTGTACTTAATTTTTTTTTTTTTTTAATGTTTTTACTTTGTTGGGCAATAGGAAGTAACTTGGGCCAGGCTGGCAGGAATCACTTTTTGTTCAGCACATAAATTTGAGTAGGTTTAGCTAGCAAAATTTTGGGCTGCGTCCCGGGCAAATTTTGTAAGGCCTTAGCACATATTGAAGGTCTCAGCCCAGTCCAAACGCTAAAAAAATAAAAAGTATATACTCATTTAATATATTAGTCTATTAGCTCAACAAACTAAAGTCCAGCCCAAACTCTGCATAAAGCCCACTTTTTCATTATGGGTGTGCATGTGCTGGGTCATAGGAGGCCTGAGCCAGACTCGGCATTATATACTATGGGCTTATGCTTGGCCTGGATTGGAATTATAGTTCACAAGCCCCAAAAACGGCCCATCTTGAATATACAGGCCTCATGCCAACCCAAAACCCATCAATTCATTATGAAAAACTAAAAAATTAAATAAAACATATATAAATATATTATTATTTTTGTAACTTGGTCCTCAGATTGGGCCATTGTTGGGCTATCATCTTGAATTGTATATATATATATAGATATATGTATGTATGTATGTAAAAGGAAAAAAAATATTTAATCATCATAACTTTAGTTCAACCCCCATAGATAAATTCTTGGCTCCACACCACTGCTTGTTACATTAAGAACCAATCCAAAGACGAGTAGAAAACGCCAGTCACCACTCTAACAATACCAATGTAAGTCATAAAATACCCATGTAATATGACTGCACATATTAAACTATCAATTTCATACTACAATTAGTCGTGAACCTGTGCGAATTCGCATGGACTATATATATATATGATTCCCAGAAGAGGATCACTTAGATGGTCCAATGACGTCCCTCGATATGGAATCTGGATGGTACCAGCATACTAGCAGGAAGATGACGTTGGTGCGGCGCCGGCCAACACC